>BGPR01046006.1:0-12164 GCA_013235015.1 Araneus ventricosus | reverse complement strand
ACAAGAACCTCATACAATATTGAATGAGAATTTAAGGGATGTTATACCCTTTATTAAAAGAATCTTTTCTTCTTCTTTTGCAGACAAATTATTTTTGAAAACGCCATTCTTTTTAATAAAGATTTTATTATTCTGTTTCATTTCAAGCTGTATGCGTATTATTAAATTTCGCTTGAATATGTTTTAATTTACACGTTTTCTTTATTTGTATTTTAACGTCAATGTTAATTTCTCTTACAATTACTATGAAATAAAGCAATCCATTTTTTAAACACTAAAGTAAAAATTGAATTTAACCCTAAGGGTTAACTTTATTGAAAATTTAAATTCATGTTTTTATTGATCAGTTTTTCAATATCTTTTTACTGAAGGAAATTCGTAAATCATCCTCACGGAGTCTTAGGATATGGTAATTATAAAACCGAAATTTTTAAATAGGCATTCTTTAAATTTACCGACTCTGTAAATTGGTTTGGCTCATTAATATTTTATTTCCCATGAGGTCTTCAAATAATTATATACAAGTTTAGTGAGCGACTAATTATGACTAATAAAACGCTATTCCAATATTGTAAATAAAATTTAATGGAAAATGAAGAACGGGAATGTTTATCGACTTGTATAAATACAAGGGCGTATGTAAGCCCAATAACTGAAAACCGCAACAAACAAGAAAATTTCTATTTTCTCTGCCTTAACACTCTGAATCCTAAGCCGGCCGTCACCGGCCAGGCAACTTCTATACTAGTGGGGCGGATTACGACCGGTTGCTGTTCCGAAAGGGGGAGAAGGCGGTTGAGCGGTGGTCATTAAAGGGGCCCTTAGGGGAGAGATGAAAGGCCCCTCATTCATTTCTCCCACCACCGTAGTGAGGAAAAAAAGTGGAACGCGACGGACGAATCCATTCCACAGAACAATTAGATAGCCAACCTGCGTATACAAGTGTACTCAGACTTTGATAACTCTTAATAGTCAGAGGGTTAAAATGAAAATTGTTGATACATATCAAATTTTAGACCTTATGAGTCTACAGAAATAGGTCGAAATACAATACGATTTCTTCGGTGTACAATTAGATTAATAATAATGTGTCTTTTAGGCCCTTATTTACCAACTATTTAACACTCGGATTAAACCTGGAATCAGTGTTAATCCCTGGATCATATGAAAATCCGTATTCTCAAACGAAAATCCCGAGATCACCGGTTATTTTAACACCCTGTTTTTGATCCTCAGAAAGAGAGCGGAGGATTAACAGTGATAATCCGCGGATTTTCGTTTTACGCATGCGCATTTCTCTTCTACCTTCTATCAAAACAAACATTACAGACGATGGATTGTCGTATTTAGACGATATTGAAAGTTTAGAAATAATCGACACAAGGAAAAGATCTGATCCAGATAGAGCGAAAGATTTTGACTGTATGAACAATATAGCCTTTCTATCGCGTTATCGTGTAACCTTCCAGCGGGCGCGCCTGCACAAATTTTACGACATCTTATTACATATATATTTATATCGTGTTATTTTACAAAAATAAATGCAACTTTTATTTATGTTATCTGTATTTATTAGCTTAATAATGAACAAAGATTTCATAAATAAAATTTGCACTTAAAAAAAAAGAACGATATAAATATCTAATACGATGCACAATATAAGTATCTCTTGCATACGCGCGCCCGCTGGAAGGTTAAATAAAGATACAGGTGAATCCAGTCTTGAAAATCGGAAATCTCCTATTGGATTGATTTTTATTGCCCTTCCTTTTCAGATTTTTATAGTACATTATCAATTGCTTCGCATTTCTTTTTACATCTCCGGGAAAACTGTTGAACTTGGCAGTTAATTCCGAGCAGTCTTGCCTTGTCTTTATTAGTTGTTGCATCTGGTTTTTTTTATTTTCAATTTCGTATTTGAATTTATCTAGGAAGAGGAGAAAAGCCTCGGACTTAATTTCTGTAAAATTCTCTTTTTTACGATCCATAATTATTGCAACAACAAGAATAAAACGCCAGAATCAAAATACGGCGTTAGTTGATCAAAACACACGAGATAATGTTTATATTATGTCTCTGTCATCCATTGACTGAAGCGGAACGAAAAACTTCTGCGTAGTTGGTTCATTGTCCAATCAAAACATGGCTTACATTTATCTTCCAATTAAGCCATGAATCTCGCAATCCGTAGATGGAGAATACCGAAGGACTTTGATCCAGTATTAGCGTTGATTCTCGGATTTGCTGATTCGCGTTTCAATCCTGGATCAATCAAATTTGGTAAATACGGCCCTTAGGCCCCTTTCACATTATGCGGTTTAACCGTTACGGCGCGAAGTTGTTTATTTATTTATTTTTTTTTTGCCGTGTCATGTTTGCTTTCACATTTGACGATTTGCGCCGTCAATATTTGAGTGCGGTTTCTAATTTCATAGCTGTTTCAGTATGGATCGGAAGCAAACAGCAGCAGTAGGGACTTGCACCTATCAATCAAAAGGAACGAGACTATAATCGCCTCACTATTGGAAGAACAACGTGCAGATGAATGTCGGAATGTCTGTAGCATCTTTTGATGAATTCCACAACCGAATAAAAAATTATACTCTGCAGCAAAATTCTAACATTTGGAACTGCATACAACCGACAAAAATGGTAGCTGTGACTCTGAAGTAGCTGTGTTGCCTGTTAAATCATAGGTAGGGGCGAAACGTCCTCCCTCTGCTGTGATACGAAAGTCTGGAGAGGGGGTGCCAGCTCAGGTATCCTCCTAGTCATGTGACCGCGGTTCAAAATGACGAGGTCCGTCCTAAAATAGCCCTTGTGTTGCTTCAAAACGGGACGTTAATATAACTAAACAAAATCGCAAATAACTGACTCTTATTTTTAAATCTTAATCGTTTGTGTTTAAAACATAAAGTGTTATAGGACCTTTTAACAACGAAAAAGCAATAGCGAAAGTGCGACTGTTTATTACTTAGCAAAAACTTATAGATTTTGTTTTTACCATAATTACATAAGTTCCTTCCTAGATATGGATTTTAAAGTCAGTGTAATAATTTTAAGCATTGCAAATGTATATATCAATAATATATTACGTAAATCGATTATACATAAGTTGTGGAACATGGATTTCATTTGCGCTCAGGATTTAAAAAACTAAGCAACCCATTGCAAACAAATGTTATGAAAATTCCCTTCGAAATATCACATCTTTAAAATCTTTTAACATGATAAATATTCAGATATAATTTAATCACTTTTTGTGACGTTAAAATAGTATACCTTTTTCTTGAAAATTATATGTAAGATACACGCATTGAAAAAAACTATAACGCAATGCTTTGATTTTGCATGTTTTTTCATTGTGTTTGTATAAACATAGCACTGAAATTTCTGTGTGTTTGATGAACAATATTTTAAAAAATTATGTATGTAAGTATTTAAAATATAAATCACTCACCAAACATCTCTTTATATTGAGATGGGTTTTGACTATATCTTCTCAATTATTTCTAGTACACTCATGTGCAATATCATGATATATTCATGATTTAAATTTTCAAATAAAATCATAAAAAAATCGGAAACTTTAATAGAATCTCCATATAGAGTTCAAAATACTGAAGAATTCTATAAGACAGTCTGAATTATTTATGAAAGGTAAAAAGTTTCTTGAAATTGCGACTTCAGAAATAAAAAAAAATGTTATCTTAGAATTCAGTCATGATTATTAGACACTGCTATCCAGACTTTTATTAATTTACATGAAATAGTATATAATTCGTTTCCAATACCTTATACATGGCCGCCTTATCCAAAGGGCAAATTGGGCAGAAGAACAAGGCGCTATTGATCCAAGAGATCATAAAACCTTTCTATACTGATTTTGAACCAAAAAAATTTATTTAATTGTAATTTTAAATATTTTATACAATTTTATATGTTATATAATATGGTGTAGAACCTAGTGAATAAAATAACCTAAGAGAATATAATGTTATCAAAACATTATAATGCTCCTGAATTATTTTTTTAGATAGGTATTTTGTTTGGGCCATAACACCCAGTTTCCTAGTTAGGGTGCTTATGGAGCGGCAAACACTGTAAAATCTTCAGACGGCCCTGATCTTACACAGTATAAAAATACATAAAATTCGTTAGCATTGGCATATTTCGAAATAAAATAGCTAACTATTAAACAGGAAAAAATAACGAAAACATTAAAAAATTACACAGTCAGCACTCAAATTAAATGAAAGTGCGTTCTATAATAACAATGAAATCATTTAAAAATGACAAAGACAATAGTAAAATTAAATTTTGAAGCATTCAATAAAAATAATGGAATCGTTCATTAACTGCAAAAGCTTCGAGAAGGCAAAAAGAACAAGTGACCTTGTGAAGGTGACGGACGGCAGCCGGATTAAATTCGCGCAGTGTGAAAGCGTCAGCATATTTTTATACATTACCACTAAGACGAAGTCGTAACGGCGCCGTCCTATTCAGTCGCGCACGCGGCTGGTTTAAACCCCAACAAAGGGACTTAAACCGCGATCGGCTAGTGTGAAAGCTCCCACTCATTTCTTCAGTTTACCACCCAGAGGAGGCCTGGTGCATTCTTGCCGTAACGGTTAAACCGTATAATGAGAAAGGGGCCTTAGTGTAAGTACAACGTGAAATCAGAGAGGAAAGCGCACTTCCACAGTCTTCTTTATAATTTTGCTCAACTTACTTTTGTAGGAATTTATCCTTAAAGTGCTATAAAATATAAACCATTAGATACGTTTTCCTACAAGTTCAAGCTCATTAATATTTTATTGCACATATAAAAATAATGTATGTAGTTGTATATCTAATTAGGATTGCTAGTAATCAGGGTTGTGGGGCTGAGCTGCATCCACTCC
Organism: Araneus ventricosus; assembly: GCA_013235015.1. Lineage (NCBI taxonomy): Eukaryota > Metazoa > Arthropoda > Arachnida > Araneae > Araneidae > Araneus > Araneus ventricosus. The sequence goes on along the minus strand of BGPR01046006.1, from coordinate 7,260 downwards.
GATGCCTGTACGTACCTCCTTCGGGAGGGGATGGGCCATGGCCGTTAATACTCCAACTTCAGTGCCCGAGTTTCTGTCGTGGTGTTCCTGTCATTCCAAAGCTCCGCATGCCTGGGTAGGACGGGGGTGGTTCGTTTATGGTTATAACTTATGAACTAAAGAACTCAGACATGCAGAAGAAAAATAATACGCAGGGATATTATATAAATAACACACGTAATTGGTTTTCTGCTATATTTCTCTATCATTTTTTTACATTGGACCTTAAGCAGGGCTTTGGTAAGCAAGAATAAAATAAAAACTGTTAGCAAGTAAAGGAAAAAATACCCGACCGTGAAGCATTATTGCCAGACAGTGCGAAAGGCAATAAACGAGAAATCCAAATGGCTTTGAAACAAAACAGCAGATATGTTATTCAAACAACAGCATAAAGAAGAAACTCCTTTACAAACACGTATCAAAACCAATAATCATATTCTTCATAGAATTGGGACATCTGCAGAAACAAAAAATGAAAAAAAAATCAAATACTTCAACACAAGGTTCTCTGCATCATGACAAATGGACAATAATTTGTGAGAAGTTATGAAAACACACTCAAATAGGAACAATGAAATTCTTTATCCAGAAAATTTAGCAATTTAGTAGCTTTAAAGTCCCCCCACAAAATAGATCCATTTGGCGTCAATCGATTGGGAAATTTGGGCCATATGAATTCTTATTTTTGGTAGCGATGTCAAAATTGAAGAAGCCTGAAGGCCGAGAAGAGTGGTATGAGGATGCAATGGAGCCCGCATTTGCAAATGTGTAAGAAGAGTCATTTCCACTAATGATAGATTTTTAACCCATATTTAGATTGATTTGAATCCTCTACGTACCATGACTTCAAGCCGGCCAATCTTTGGTATCCACCTTTGAACGTCCTTTATAGGACATCCTGATGACATTTTGGAATAAGAATCATTAGACAATCGGATTTTCGAATTCATTCTTGCCATCGCAAATCTTTCAGTTCTTCAGGGAAGTCGACCTTTATGATCCGAACCCCCCTTTTTTTTCAACGACCCATTAAGTGGGGGCTGAGGCATATATATTTGAAATTCACAAAAATTACACGTTTCATTTAGTGAGCTTAAACTTTGAATTCGAAATTTTGTGTACACAATTAGAATAGTACAATTAGTGTTTTTGACTTTTTAATAAATTTGTGTAAAACTTTATTTTTTGTATTATATACACATTTATAACTTGAACTGTACTGTGTTTATAAATAATGACTGAAATTAAAAATTAGTTTAATGGAGAATGACTTCTATTTGATGAGATTGTAGTTTTTGTATCCCTCTTTCGATCGTATTACGTAGAAATGGATTGACTTCAATGAATTTTATATAACGAATGAAGATGAAAAGTTAGAAGTAACACAAAATATTCGCACATATTATATCGAATTTCTTACAGATATTTTAGTCCGTCAGGAGAGATGAAAATCAAAAGTGAAAACTCAAAGAATATTAGAGGATAATGAAAGAGAAGGTAAGTGATTCTTTTCAAATATAGTTACAGGAACTAAAAAACGAAAAATGCTTTCGGGCCGATTGGTATAAGAATTATCAATCATTCTCAAGAATCTACAGTATAACTGGAATCAGATACAGAGTGAGTGAGTGAGTTTCGGTTTTATGGCGGAAGGGCCAGGCTTGGACATGCTGCGCCAAGCATATGGTGAGATGTACAGGCAAGTGGTAATATATAAAAGGTTCTTAAAATTGAAATACGGTAGTGTAAAAGAATGTGGAGGCAAGAATCTTTGTTCGTAAAACAAGGTTACAGGGAAAAATATAAAATTTGTTATGTCTAAATAAAATGATAAAATGCAATAATTTTCAGAAAGATAAAAATGTTTGGTTGGGAATCGGATACAGAATTATGGTTATAAAAGTAGCTGTTCGTTTTGTTAATCTACTGTTTATTCAACCACCTTTCGCAAAAATGAATAAAAAACAAGAAGGATTGGTGAATAGAGCCAACATATTTAGATATGAGGGAAAGATATATTAATATCTTACACATAAGAAAAATAATCGGATGACAATAAGAATTAATATTTATATTACGATGATTAGTATAGTCAAATGACACTGAATTGCGATCACTTCTAGAGGAGATATGGTTATAAACAGATTGCTTAGTGATAATGTGGAGTCCCCCAAAAAAGCGGGAACTACAAAAAAAAATATATATATGATTTGAATAGAAAAATTACATCAGCAGAACTGATAGATGGACATTTCAATAAGGATAATTGTCTTAATTACTGAAACGGTTTAGTTTCATTTAATTATATGAACGTCCCGCTTAAAAGCAACACAAGAACTACTTTCTGGTGAACCTCGTAATTTTGAACCGTGGACAGTTGACGAGGAAGACACCTATTACTGCATCCACTCTTTAAAATTCCAAACCACACCAGGAAGACGCTTGACACCTGAAGTCATATTCAACGTCCACTAGGTTCACATCCACGGCAGATCATCTGTGGAATAGGGTTTCAAACCTATGACCATCCGGTCTCAAAGCCTGAACCTTGAGAATTTTAGAAACACGCAATTTAGAAGGATAAAGATAGTGAATCATCTCGACAGAAACACCTGAAAATGGCATCTTTCTGTCTTCGTGCATAAAATGGGATGTGTTTCTACAGTCGTGTTCAAATTCCATCTCCTGGTAAAAGAATTTTCACACAACTAACATTTAGTATTAAAATTCTAATTTCTTGCAAAGCTGTTATCTATTAGATGAAATCTGGATGCGTTAATAAACAAAATTTCTTAATGAATATTTCTGCTGTGATAAAGCTATTTATATATGATCTATATTTTGCATACAAAAAAGTCTGCTAACATTGGAAATAGTTTGAAGAAACAAACTGAATATTTTATACATTTATTTCGTATTCTATTTTTTTACATTCAAGAGGATTCCTTTACTAAAATATGGCATTTGTAGGAATTTTTTAAAAAGTATTGTAGAACAATTGTTTAATTTATTGAAAATTAAATAAAAACTTTAGCTTTACCATAACAAAAACGACAAACACAAATAATAAGTGTACAATTTTTATTTATGAAATCATGTTTTGCAATGAGGTAAAAATATTTTTTCAGGATTAAAAAAAATAATTCTTCTAATGCACGGAAGCCGGCGTTTGCTTAGGAAGAGTACATATGTATTTATTCTCATATTCGTTAGCGATTACTTGAAATAAAAAATTTACAATAAAATACACATTTGTAAAACATTCCTTCAAACGCAAATTGAAACAAATGCTTTTAGAATAACACAGTTTAAAATTGGACTTATAAAATCCAATAAATAAAACATTTAAAAAGCTCATTTTCATTCGAAGAAATCTGCTTTACAGTGAAAATTCGTTAGAGGTGATGAATACTTTTTCACAAGGTTTAAAAACGACTCAATTGCCTTTGGCAGACACATTTGCCTAAGGCCTTCCGGAATCCAAATTTGGTTTTCCGTCAAAGTTCTCCTTATTATCGATCTGAAAAAGTGTTGAAGCGATCTCGGCTCAACACTTTCAGAAAACTCACCAACAGCTTTGGCGTGGAAGTCGTATATGCTCTTCAATTCTTCAGCTCTGAAAACTCCTCGGAAAGCCCTCTTTATTTCTTTGAAACTTATATAGGCATCTGGAACACTGCACCAAATGAGACACAGAGCCTCTGATGCATCCTCAGTACAATGGTGCTGTCTGCAGTCGATGTGCATCCAAATGATTTGCAACATCTGATGAATTCTCTCTCGTTTCTTCCGTTCCTCGGCCTTACGTAATCTTTCTTCAGTCAGATCTGGCCTAAAAAGTTGAGAAAAGGTTTAATTAACATTCTTTTAGACAATATTTAGATACTTATTACACTGTTGCAAAGTGTTACTTAGATTTGAATTAGATCAGCCAGAATTTGTTCCCCCTATCTCATATACTTACACAATATGAAGAGTTTTATTATTCGTAGTATGGTGAAAAGAAAAGACTGGTGATTTCTGACCTTTCCGTTTTGACAGATTCATTCCAAAGTTTGATATAGGTTCGCAAGGTAAACCTGGAGTTTGCGGTGCCCACTTTTTTCTCGCCAATCTTCCTGGCGTAATTTCATTTGTCGTCGCCAAATACTGTTTTGGATGTGCATTGCGCTTTTTATTGCTCTCTTGCGCATGCGTCACCTAAAAAGGACACTGAGCATGCAATGCCTGCGGCATTTCAAGTGGGTACCGGCAGGGCCTCCTAGAGAGAAAAACCAATTTCAGTTTTCCAATACTCGCCGGGCAATTTTTTTAACTTAAAAAAACATCAGCGGTTTCGCTTTCAACATAGCAAAAAACTAATAGCTACTCTTTTTCATTGAATGTTAGGAATCTAGGATTTTTTTTAAAAAAATTCGAAAACGAGAATTTCAGCACGTTATGCCTGCGGCATTTCACGGGTGTACCGGGCAAATTTTTTTAACTTAAAAAAAAGCAGCGTCATCGCTTATTCATTAAGAAAAGTAACACACAGAATAACGTAGACAGTACTGAACCAATATTCAAACCGAAGAATTGTAAACGAAGTTTTATTGAAATTTGAATGAATCGATCAGTCACATCGAAGAGATGAACAAAACAATCCAATCGAAACGAGGCGCAATATAGCGTGGTGTGCGAAAAACCGATGAAAAAAATTAATTTCTGCGCATGCGCACATGTCATTTGTTAAAAATATCATTGCGCAACCAAAACAAATGTTCTCTCATCTCCGTTCTTGGGGGCAATGAGTTGGCGCTCCTAACAGGAACGAAGTAAGTGGGCACCGTAAACTAAAGATTAAAGGTTTACAAATTTGATATCGCATCAAATTTCGTTTAGCAAAGTCGTTGCATTTTTGTGTTAACAAACGCAAAATAAACAGAGCGACAGATAATGAATAATTTGAATGATTTGGTTTAAAAATTTGAGCAGATAACTAAAAATCTAGTGAAAGTTTTATCCACCAAATTCGATCTGTTTTTGTGTGATCACACTCCCATGCACATATAAGGAATACAGACTTGCCATGAACGAATTTCGTCTAAAATTCGCTAGAAATCTACAATTTTGGTGTAAAGATTACTTACACAATAGGATCCTACTAGCGTTTTCGCTTTGAATTTATCGAGTCCACAAATGGGCCGAAACTTAATTTACTATTCGGTGATGTCTAAAGCGTGGAGATTCATCAAAATCTCCAGTTCGAATTTTTTTTTGGCTATTTTTATACGCTCTTTTTATATACATCGCAGAAGTAAATATATAGATCACTGGGCTGGAATGATAAAAGTAAGCATTAACGGAAAATATTATATATGTGTTTGACAAGGCACCATCTCAAATTAAGACTGAAAAAAATTTCATGAAAGTCACATTTCTAAAGATTGTAAGTAGGTGAAAATGAAAAAGATAAGCTTAATGTCCAATATAGCAATGCAATTTAAAATCTTAACTACCATATATAGAAGATGAAAATGTCATTTGGAAGTCCAACAAATAGCTTGATGGTTCAAAGTATACCCAAGACATGCGAGTTTCAAATATGTTTTCACCCACTGTCATTTAGAAACATTTAAGATCAAACAATGATATTGAAACATATTTTACAATACTGATCTTTTAAACATCTATGGTTAATATGTTTCTAACAAAAATTTGTTGTCTTCAAATGTTCACTGAGAAGGTTAGTTATATTAAGGTCCCGTTTTTGAAGCAACACGAGGGCTATTTTGGGACGGACCTCGTAATTTTGAAGCACGGTCAGATGATGAGGACGACACCTGAGCTGGCACCCCTTCTCCAAACTTCCACGCAACACCAACGGGAGGACGTTTGGGCACTATGTATGATTTCGCTTGCAACAGGTCCCGTACACGGCGGATCTTCAGTGGAATAGCGTCTCGAATCTGGAAACCTCCGGCTTCGAAGCCGAGACCTTACCACTAGGCCACCGCTGCCTCCACTGAGAAGGAAACTTTCTCAAATTTGTTTTGAAATAAGTTATTTCATCCTGCAAGACTCCGATACATTTGTAAAAGAATTGTGTTTGTGAATATTAACCACTTAATTACCATGAGAAAGCTCTTAATCCCATAAAGCGCTGAATTCTATTTGAAGTAGACTTCCTAATTGACAAGATGCTTTATGTTTTCTTCCATTTTTTTTAAGAAGCCAAATATTCAAGCTTAAAAACGGTAAAGAATATTTATGTAGTTTCAGAGAAAAACATATCTGTATAAAAGAAGCGATGGATATTACAAAAAAGTATTTTAAAAATTATATTTTCAGATTGAAACAGAAAAAAGTTGGCAGCCGAGTATTTACGATCATGTAAAAATACAGCACGACCCGGCATTAATGCTTCCTTCTTTAATTAAGTTTTTTTAGTCTTATAAGTGGAGTTAATGAAGTTTCGGCTCTAATCACCAACGCTAAAGGTCGGAAACTGCAACTCCGAGCACTTTTTTTTTCTTATTTGATATTTTCCCATTTTTTTAGCTGAATAGTATTGTAATTGTTTAATTCAAAATGAATTTTAGCTGTTGAATGAATTTTCATTAGAAATCGCAAGCAATTATCGAAAATAGGCGCGATTTCTTCAAATTTTATTTTTTTAGCATCACGATGGACTCTAAAACAATAAATATTTAATATGAAAAGGATTTTCAAGAAATCTGGGGTATACTTTTTCAACATCTCGAAAATAAAATAATGTATACAAAAATAAAAATATTTCTTTTTTTAATTACTAAAATTAAAGATTAAGATGGTGTACAATAAAAAAGGTCACACATGTACCTAATTTGTTGCATATTATAACAACGCCTAGAAAAGGATTAAGAACTTTTTCTTTCGGGCAGTAATGATGCCGTACCAATGGACTACTTAACTTCCCTCAAGGACTGGTGCAACATTTGTATCAGCAAACGAATAGGATTTTTCTTGCCCATATCTGGGAAACCTGTTTCTACTCAAATCACTTAAATTATCTTTTATTTCTTTGTCATATTCAGTCACCCCGCGTGTCATGGGTAGTTTGATCTTTAATAAGAGAAAACAAGAATCCTGTGAAGGTCGAGGGAAACTTCGAACCATATTTATTTACCTGAAAAGAGCGAAAGCAACGTTTATTTTCCTCTCTAAATCCCTGTAGTAAAGAATTTCAAATCTAATCCACAA
>BGPR01046005.1:0-12165 GCA_013235015.1 Araneus ventricosus | reverse complement strand
ATTTTTAGTTTCAATTAATTGTTCTTTAAATTAAATGAAAGCCTAATAGGGCACTAACTTTTATGTTGATCCCACCGATAGGAACTTTCCAAAACATCGAAAAATTTCTTGTGCAAGCTTCCGAGTGTTTTCATATCTAACTTGCAACGTTTATATAACTTTGTTGGAATTATCGCGATAATTATCAAGCGATTATTTATTTATTTTATTCTTATCTTTTACAACGAGGGAGCGGAAGAAACAACGTTCTATGCAATGTTCTTTTCGTCCAAATGAATTCTGAATTAATTTGTTTTTCAGACTAAACGAAGAATTTTAGATTAAACGGAACTATAAAGACCCTAATATCTGTGATATAATTCCACCTATAAACAAACAAACTTTCAAACATCGAAAAAATTTCATGAATAAATTTTCAAGTGTTTTCAAACCATGCTGGCAATATTCAGAAAAAATTTTAGAACTGTCGCGAGCAAGTTATATAACTAGCAGATATTTTATTTATTTGTTCTTTTTTTATACCATGAAAAAAAAGAGAATTATTGTCCGAAGAATTTTTTTTTTTTTTTTGCGTTCGAATCTTTCGAATTAATTTGTTCTTTAGATGAAATAAAAGCCTAATACCGTAAAACGGGGTTACTTTGCACCAATTTTCATGACTTCCAACAGAATTTGGAGATTAGTTACATGCATTTCTCTAAAAGAAAGGCTTTTCTAATTTTTTCCTCATTGAGAGATTATTAGAGAAACGTTTTGCAGCAAAATTTGGATCATACAACGATTTAATAATTAATTATGGTTTTTCGAAATTTTGGTGCAAAGTTACCTCATAGCTGGGGATACTTTGCACTTGTTAATTTTTTTTTCAGTATATTACAAAAACAAATTCTCTGGATGCATTTCTAGATATACTTATTGAAAGCGGGTGGAAATATACAAGAAAAATAATTTTCATAAATGACTGATTATAATTAATAATTTTACTTCATTGCATTCGGTCAAATCAGGATAGCGCTTTAAAAATCTTTTTATCCCATTATTTCCGGATGTATTATTAATATATCTATCTATTACCGCTCCACCTAGTAAGATAAACGCTTATTATCGTTTTAAGATCTATACTACTGACAGGAAAACCGTAGTCACTGAATTGGACTACACGTTGCAAAGGTCTTTTTCTTCTCATTGGAGAAAACCAGGGATTTTCCTTGTTTAGTTATGTGAATTAGCTTTCTTTTGTAACAAACTGTTCACTTAGGGTGCCAAGAAAAGCTTCTGCTTCTTTAAAAATAACTTAATCTTGTGAAATCGTGTTAAATCAAGCTTCTAAGGTCTCTGGAGAGAACTCCATATGCTTAAGAGTACCTAACTTCGTTTTATATACCCTGGGAATATCTGAAGCTTAAGAAAACCTTGCTCTTATTATATAATACAAAAATAAATTAAAAAACCATCTGGACTTGCTGTTTATCACAAATTTCCATGGTGCAAAGAATCCCTCCTTTTCGGTGCAAAGTTACCCCAGGTCAGAAAAAATTAATTACAACTTCACTAACAAATATAATTGGCATTCAAAGCAACAAAATGAAAGCTAGGCTTATTATCTTTCACATTTAAATGCACTTGCCTTCAGAAATGTCATACTTTCCTCACCAGAGACAGATTTTACAGCACTAAAATTTTCTCTGAAAGATTGGCTCATTGTCTTTTCGGAATGAACCTCCTGAATGATTGTTATGTGGGTGTCAGGGATGGCCAACTGAAGACAAGTTTTTTCAATGAAAAGATTTAATGATGATTTCTAATTACAGTTAAATGGCTTAATAAATGAGTGGCTATGTACAGATGATAAACACAAGAACACAAAGTAATAATCGTTGGAGAGTCACACACATTCCCTTCGTCGCAATCGTCTTTGGAGCAAGCGTCTCTTGCGAACATCCCGTCTGGATGTCAGAACGTCAACTGGGCAGTTCTCCTTAGATCCGCTAGAGGCGCGGCGGGAATGACGTGGGATGCCGCCAGTCTGGCACCACAATCTCGGCCTTCCTGGATTCGGCTGGTCCTCCAGACGACACTGCAATTATACAAACAAAACAGAAAGAAAAAGAAACACAGCAGAAATAGAAGATTACAAAGTTCTGAAAAAGAAAAAAGAGTTCATGATATTAGAGTTCGGACATCGTGTTCCAGGGTTTCAAGTATTCAGCACATGTTGTCGTAAAATTGGGTCCTTCGTGGTTTCCCTCTTTGACGACGTCGTAGGTATTTCCTCCTTTTGCTCTAGTGATACTGTAGGGTCCAAAATACTTCGGCTTCAGTTTCAGGTTTGGTCCATACTGAGTTCTTTTGATGGCAACAAGATCTCCAACTCTGTAAGGTTTTGGTTCACGTCTTCTTAAATTGTATGTTTTACGGTTTTCTTCTTGAATCTTGAAGATTTGCTGCTTTGCATGCTTTCTTAGTTCTTCTCTTTGAGCTTCAAAATTGGCTTGGAATTCAGCTTCGACCATTTCTTTGAGCTTATCTAAGCCTCCAGTATTCATCTTAGTACCAAAAAGCAATTCGAAAGGTGTGGTGTCGATACTTCGTTGATAGGTGGAATTTATCGTTTGCTGTAGTTCATTTGTGAACTCATACCACTTGTTTGGATTTTCTAGGGATAATTTTGAAAGGACTGATATGATGGTCTGGTTGATACGTTCAATCTGTCCATTGGCTCTTGGCAGGCCAGTTGTAATTGCATGATGTTTTATTTCTTCTTTGGCACAATAATCGGCAAAATCACCAGAGGTAAAAGCTGTACCTCTATCAGAGATTATTTGGAAAGGGCTTCCAAACACAGCTTTTTGAATTTCCAACTTTGCTATCACTTCAGCTGATGTTGTGCTTTTTGTAGGATAAATCCATACAAATTTAGTAAATGCGTCGATGATTGCCAAAACATATTTATAATTTTTATTCGTACTTTCCAAAGGTCCAAGATGATCGATGTGATACGTGTGCAACGGCGTGTCTTCTTTTTGTAACGGGTGCAGAAGACCCTCCTTCTTTCCTCTTTTCTGATTTATCAGGATACAATGGACGCAGTTGGATATGATCTTCTCTACTTTTTGTCTAAGTTTGGGGATGTAATAATAATCTTGAAGGTGTTTCTCGGTGTATTTAACTCCAGTATGTCCTCTTTCATGTGCATTTCTTATAATTTCGGTTTGCATACTGTCAGGCACAACTACTAATTCTTTACCCTCAACAAATTTATACAAAATTCCGTTTCGATCGCAATAGTTTTCGCAAGCAGAAATTCTTAATAATTCTTTTATTGCTTTTACTTCATTGTCATTATCTTGAGCTGATTTTAATCTCGGTAAAATGTTATCAAATGAAATACAAAATATGTCTATGGGAGATCTACTTAGGGCATCAACATGAGTCATCCGTGTACCAGAACGATGCTCAATGACATAATCGAATTCTTCCAGCAATAAAGCCCAACGTGCAACGCGAGTAACCAAGTCTTTTTTTTGCATAGTTTTTTCGAGCGCGGAACAGTCTGTTACAATTTTGAAAGGAATTCCTAATAGGTAAACACGAAATTTCTTTATTGCTTCTATCACAGCAAGAGCCTCAAGTTCATAACTAGAATATTTCTTCTCGGCGTCTGTTGTTTTCTTACTCATGTAATAGGTAGGATGGAAGTTTTTATCATCAGGGGATTTTTGCATTAAAATAGCTCCGTATCCCTCTAAGCTAGCGTCAGTGTGCAATTCAGTTTCGTAATTAGGGTTATAAATTCTTAATACAGGTTTTTCAGCTAACATTAATTTTAATTGATTAAATGAGATTCTTTCCTCTTCACCAAATTTAAACTTTCGGTCTTTCTTCAAGAGATCACTTAATGGTCTAGCAATAGTGGAGTATTTTGGTATAAACTTTCGGAAATATCCGGTGAGTCCTAAGAAACTATGAATTTGTTTTAGATTAGCTGGTTCCGGAAAATTAAGGACAGCTTTAGTTTTTAGAGTAGATGGGAAGATTTTACCATCTTCAACGACATGGCCCAAGAATTCAATGCGCTTCTTCAAAAAATGAGATTTGTTAAAGTTGATCTCTAGTCCATATTCACTAGCAATGCTTAGAACACGTTCGACTCGTTCAATTCCTTCTTCAAATGAGGAAGATAAAATGATGATGTCATCCAAGTACGGGAGAACAATACCATCATTAATTAAAGGTCGAAAAATGGTGTTAATGTACCTTTGAAACACGGCTGGAGAATTACATAATCCAAAAGGGACTTTAAGGAATTGATATTGGCCTTCATGGGTGACGAAAGAGGTATATTTTCTACTATCTTTGTTTACATCAACATGGAAGAATGCATTCTTAAGATCGATAGTACTGAAGACGCGTGATCCTTGCAATCTGTCTAAAATATCCTCGATTAATGGGAGGGGAAATCTATCCTTCACAACCACTTTATTTAGTTTCCTATAATCAATGCAAACTCGAGGGGTTCCATCTTTCTTTCGGACGATTACCACTGGGCTACTGTATTCTGAAGAACATGGTTCTACAATCCCTTGTTCTAACCATTCAGCTACTTGAGTTTGGACAATTTTTTTCTCTGAAAACGGTAATCTACGAGGCTGATGGGAAACAGGTTCATTACTTTTTACCAAAATGTTCAATTCAACATTTGTTGTTTTAGTTTTGTGCGGTACGTAATTTAAAATTGATTGTTGTACCTTATCTTTAAAAATATTTGGAACGTCAGGTCCAATGTTTAGTTCAACTTCGTTAGGGGTTACATCAATTGGTAGGACGGATAATGAGTCAACTTCCTCTATACGCTGAAATTTTTCTTTAATCACAATTCCATCTTCATTAATTACCGTCTCACCTTGCATCAATACATTCATACCAACAATCACATCATAAGACATAGCATTATTTTCTACAACATATATATCTGCATTACATTTGAAATCATCAATTTTAATGTTACCCTTAAAATAACCTAATGGGTTTACTTTGCATTTACCAAATCCACTTAAAGAGAGATTCAATGGGTACAATTTACAAATATTTAATTTATCAAACACTGATTTACGAAGCAACGTCGCTTGACTTCCAGTATCGATAAGTGAATTAACGCTTATATCTTCAATTGTTACTTTATTGTCAAACTTTGGTTTGAATTTAACGTCCAAGGTGGCTACTTCTGGTTTAGACTTCGTTTTATCACATTCTGAAGCTTTATGTCCGAAGGTTCCACATTCAAAACATTTAAATCCTTTATCCTTATGTACACAGAATCGTGAGATATGATTTGGGTCTCCACAGTTAAAACAAAATTTACTCTTGCGACTTTCAAAATTATTATATTTCATTCTTTCAAACCCACCACTTGATTTTACTTTATTTGCACTTTCGTTTTTAGAGTTGAATCTATCATCATGCACTTGTTTCGGTTTTAATTTATCAAAAGAATTAAATCTAGGATTGGAATCATATCTTGCTTTGTTTTTATCGAAAACGCCTTTACTTTTCGCGTAATCACTCTTTATTACTTCATAAACTTTAAGTTTTTCTTTAAATTCAAGTAAATTCTTACATCTGTACAAAATTGTTTTGTTTTCTTGCCTATCATTGATACCTTTAATCACATAATACATTAAAGCGGCATCTTCAATTTTACCAGAACTGCATAATTCTTTCATTTTTAAAAAGTATTCTGGAGCGGATTCAGAATCCCTCATTTTTCTTTTACTCAAGAGTTCATGCAAGTGAGCTGAATTTATCTCAAAAGAAAATTCATCGATCAACGCTTGTTTCAATTTTTGCCACGAATTAATTTGTGGTTCCATTCTTACAAAAAGAGCAGCAGTTCCGCCAAGCGACCTTTTAGCAAAGATAAACTTTTGTAAGTCTGACAGACTAAACAATTGCGAAATGTTTTCAAAGTGATCTAACCAATTAGCTATATTTTCATGCGATTCTGCATTAAATTTAGAAATGGCACTTTCGATATCGGAATAATTTATAACAGTATTCTGAACGACAGAGCTTTTACACTTATCAACAAATTGCATGTCATAAATCTTATTTGCATCACACTGCATATTACACTGCGCTTCACACTGCATGGAAGAATCTCTTTTATTTGAACTTTCACCTTCGAAAGAATCGCTTTTTTTATTTTCTTTTTCGAAATCATTTGCCGTTTCTTCATCCAAGTCTGACTCATCGATATCTGCCCGCGAAAATTCAGCTAACGCTTCAAGGTTACACAAGAAAGAAAGAATTCTTTTTGATACTTCCGGCTTTGAGCCATCAAATGAAATATTTAAAATATTACATATCGTAATGAGTTCGTTCAGCGAAAATAACTCATCCACACTTTCTAACTTTTTTTTAAATTCGTCACTTTCGACTTGAAAATCAAATCCAATAAATTCTCGTATTCTCTTTCGATTTGATCTATCGCCAAGAGAATCGAAAAGGAATTTATGCAAAATCTTTATTTTTTCTGTTTTACAATTCTTCAATGCAGTGCTAATTTCTTGAATATCATTTAAAGTAGTCATTTTAACAAAATGAATGCTACTTACCCCTTTCAGAAGAAATGATATATAATCCGGTTTCGTAAATAATCAACAATGTCCACTTTCACAGTTGCTTTTCGTCACAATTTTTTTATTTTACAAAGTCGCAGTTCTTCAATTATCAGTTCAGTTCATTTATATTGCGTCATATCCTTGTTCATTCGTCTACATCAATCGTCAAAAATATTTGCGTTTCATCCCACTTCTGAATTGTGGGTGTCAGGGATGGCCAACTGAAGACAAGTTTTTTCAATGAAAAGATTTAATGATGATTTCTAATTACAGTTAAATGGCTTAATAAATGAGTGGCTATGTACAGATGATAAACACAAGAACACAAAGTAATAATCGTTGGAGAGTCACACACATTCCCTTCGTCGCAATCGTCTTTGGAGCAAGCGTCTCTTGCGAACATCCCGTCTGGATGTCAGAACGTCAACTGGGCAGTTCTCCTTAGATCCGCTAGAGGCGCGGCGGGAATGACGTGGGATGCCGCCAGTCTGGCACCACAGTTATATATGTTTAAGGAATGAAATACACTAGCCAGTGTTCCTAAGAAGTTAGGAAACAATCTGAATCCCATACAATCAGTTGATATATATTTCACTTTTCACACAAATTTTGCACTGGTGCAAAGTTACCTCCACGAGTGCAAAGTAACCCCATTTTACGGTATGCAGCAAGTAAATTCTAACTACTCTGATGTTGCCTTCAAATCAAAATGGCGCTGAATCTCGATAATGGTAATTTGCAAACTTTTCGATATTTATCGAGAAAAATCTATGGAAAATAAAGAAGAATGAAAAACTTGTCTTCCATAGACTTAAAATGTACAAATTCTTGTTCCAAATTCAATTTAAATATGTAAAAAATTTTCCAGACTTTTTTTCAAAACGATGCAAATTCACTTCTTTAAAAATTATGCGTAAGAACCTTAAAAAATTGTTGTTGTGGCAAGAAATCCTTATTAAAAACTTAGGTTTCTTATAATGGCTTGGCCGTCCGTAGATATACTCTTTGTGGCCCCGATTTTAGCCTGCTTACTGCACAAGTTACTTAGATAAAAGTTAATGAGATTTTTCTAGGGGATTTAGATAGGAAGTCTGTACAAATGTAGTTGACAACGAAGCCTTTCAAGATCCGACACAATTTTGCCTTAAAATCAAAATGGCGCTGAATCTCGATAATGTTAGTTTGCAAACGTTTCGATATTTATTATATTTATCGAGAAAAATGTATGGAAAATAAAGAAGAATGAAAAACGTGTCTTCCGTAGACTTAAAATGTACAAATTCTTGTTCCAAATTCAATTTAAATATGTAAAACATTTTCCAGACATTTTTTTTTCAAAACGATGCAAATTCACTTCTTTAAAAATTATGCGTAAGAACCTTAAAAAATTGTTGTTGTGGCAAGAAATCTTTATTAATCCTTATAACCGCTTGGCTACTCTTTGTGGCCCCGAAGTTAACCTGCTTACTACACAAGTTACTTAGATAAAAGTTAATGAGATTTTTCTAAGGATTTAGATAGGAAGTCTGTACGAATGTAGTTGACAACGAAGCCTTTCAAGATCAGACACAATTTACAAAAGCTTACTTAATTAGTTGGTGAGTTTTTCGTTCGCAATAGCGAAAGTGAATTTGGGTTTTGGGTCAGAACTTGGTGGGAGGAACCTATCACGAAAAAAATAATGAATCGTGCGATGGACACTGGATAAGCTGTAGAAGAATAATTGGTTTCTAGGAAGAAAAAAAAAAGGTTTTGGATGACCAAATTTCCCGAACTTCAGAATAGGTCACTCCAGATATTGCGGAGGAAAAATAGACAAATATATAACAATAATAAATAAATAAATAAAAGAGCGGAGTGTTTCGCCTTCGACTCTCCCGTATTCTGTAAAACCTCGATTATCCGGATTATCCTTTATAAACCGGATAATGGAAATTCTGTTAACCGAACCGGTGCCAGAAAATCGAATTATGTTTTTCATTTTTTAATTAATTCAATGAAATTTTCAGAAAAGGTCGATTTTCACGATGGGAAAGTATGTAAAAGATCGTTTTCGCGAGGTGATCTTTTATAACTCAAGAATTTATTTAGTGGGGAAAAAATAAAAACACAGTTCCACATTCTTTAGCACTTCAACAGTGATGTGAGCAAATTTCATGCATTTTCATGAAGAAAAAATAGCATTGTAAATGTGTCGGAAAGTTTCGTGTTGTTGAGAGGGGACAAATATTTTTTTGAGAATTCTTAAAGAATCATTGGGAAATTGCAAAGAAAGCAGCGAAAGGAACATTCGCGAATACTCTTATTAAAACTGTTCTCAATAAATGCATGTAAGAAGTTTGATAATTGATAAAAGAGTTAAACTGTCGTTACACAATAGTATTTGCGGACTTACTTTTATAAATTCGAAATAAACAATTTTGGAAAGCATTGTCGAAAGAAAAGAAGTCACGATTTAAAATTTAACGTCTATTAACCGAGTTACCGATTATCCGAGGTGATTACAATCCCAATCAAATCGGATAATCAAAGTTCGACTGTACTTACAATGAGTTTTATCTATGGATTCGTGTTATAGTGAAGAAAAATTGAGCATACATTTTGGAATTCTTTTCGTAGACCGATTAAAAAATACAAAACGCGCCTTATTGGGTAAGCATACGAAAAAATTGAAAGGAAAATAATCCCTCTTTTTTTTCCAGTTGCAATAAGGAACAACTCTTATATCCAGTTGTTCTAAGATTTCAAAGGGACAATTTGGGACATTTTACTAAATTCGAGACAAAGAGTCAAAATCTGGTCCAACTAGCTCTGGTTTCCTCAAAATGGATATTTTAAAACAAAGCCCCTGCGGGTCGCAAAAACTCTCTCACTCTCTTTCTCTATTCGATTCTTCAGCATTTGTAAGCAAAAGCAGTTAAGAAAATCATCTTGGTGTGAAAGATTTAGTCAAAATTTATTTTCATTAGACCTATTTTATTTAAATTTTCTTTAAATAATTTTTAATTAACCTTTTACTTACTATTTATTTTCAACCTTTCAACCGTAGCAAAATATTTTGACGAAAATAGGGTCGCAAAATGTTTTTCTACGCGAAAAGGGAACAAAAAGTTTACGAAGCCATGATCTTCAGCACACCGTAGTTGAAGTTTATAAAATGGTTAATAAAGTTAGAGTAATGGCTAAAGTATGATCTCAGAGAAAACAAGTAGAAAGAATGAATAACACAGTTAACCAGTGGGAGTACTCTCCACTTCTGTTTCTCGTATACTTATAAGTATGATGTGTTTTGCGTTTTGCTTCGTAGAATAGTAAAGGGAACATATCTGCCAATTTCATCGTTGCGTTTTTGAGTCATCTCGTTCAAACACAAGCGGAAGGGATGGACAAACTTTCCATTGATGGATTTCATGCAAAATGTGCTCGTATGTATGATTTTTGTGTAAACACCGCATACGGTAATTTCATTCGTGTAGCCCTTTGTGTTTTGAGTTACCGTATTCATAGACAGACAAAAATAATTCTAACAATGGGCTTTTCAGACTGAGGGAGTGCTAAAAGGAGATTCATCAAAATCTCGAGACTCAAATTTTTGAGGATTACGATATTTTCTCTTCGTACACAGGGTGTCCCAAAAAGCGTTTATTTCCTTAAATATTGATTTTAGACATATAATTTTAATTACAAAGTTTCATCAAATAAGGTAAGAATTTGTGGAAGTTGAAAATAAAAAAATTAAGAAAATTAAATTTTTATACGTGCCCCATAGAGAAAAGTGTCGATGAGTGAAATGTTCCTCTTACACTTACCTATGCATAAACTAAGTTTCACCATTATGTCTGCAAAATTTACAGAGATATGTTAATTTTTAAATTTCAAGGGGCTTCTCAAAAATTTACATGGAGATGTTTATTGCAGAAATGCAAATTTATTCAACAAAGAAAAAAAAGCGAAATGCAAATATTTCTCAAGTAGTATATCAGCCAACCATCCCGGATTGAAAATAAATTGCCAATGGCACATACTGTTACCCAATTTCATTTGCAGATAGTTGCAACTATCGACTTGATAAAGAATGGAAGGACAACTTGAGAAACTGAAAGTTTAAGGTATAACAGGAAAATAGCCTAATATTGAACCAGAATGCTGAATTATTTGCTCTTATCGTGGTGCGTATTAATAGGCTTAAGCTTTACTTAAAAACATTGGCGACTCGTCCTTTAGGTCTGCAGAGTTGCAGAACTCACTAAAATTATTTTAAATATTCGTATTTTTGTTTTATTCTTTTTTGCTTACTTTTCCATTCTGAGAGTTCGATTATTAACGAAAAAAGTTAAAAACCAGAAAAGAAGACAGAAAATGAATGAAAAAGTAAGACAGACCAGGATGGGATGCACACCAAATAGTTTGGGAAAGCACTAAATTTCGCTCATTGCGTACAACTAAGTGACATAATGGACGAAGGCGAATAGCTATTCTTTCCTTCTTAGCAAGAACTGGATTTTCGGATACTCCTGTTTTGAGCTAAAAACCAACTAATGTTCTTTTTTTCCCTTCCTTTCAACCTCACCCATCGTTCGCCTTCGCTCTCTTGATTTTTTTTTCATTGGCTGTTTTTAGGTTTCGGATTCACTTTCATGTTGCCTCAACGGGAACTTGGCTGGTCCCTACATATTAGATTTCTCTTATTAAAACGGAACTCATCGAAAAAAAGTACTGTAATTATCTCAAATACAAATCAGATAATCACAACTACAAGTTTGAACTATTTGAAGGTAAAGTTATTTTTGAAAAATTGTATTTCAATTGTATTCTAGTAATATTTTTGTAGAACTGCTTGTTTCTGAGCAGATGAGCTGTCACTGCTCATATGCCACCGTGAATATCTTTGAAGGTTCACAAGATGAACTATTTTTGTAAATACTTCTATTAATGTAATTATTTGACTAGTTTTTAGATTTAGCAAGAGTTAAAAAAATGCATTGTTATTTCCTGATTCCGCTCTATAAATATTTTTTAAAATATGTATATTATCCCTAAAATGTACCTCGAAAGACTGGATCAAACAGCAGTGAGAGATATGGAAAAGTGGTCTAAGTCGACAACTTTGTCTTCTTATATATCTGTAAGTTTTGCAGATAGAATCGCGCAACTTTGTTTGTGAATAGATGAATGTAAAAGAAACATTTTAACTAATTGACATTTTTGCTCTATGGGAGCCGTATAGAAATTTAATTTTTATAACTTTTTATTATCAATCCCCTGGGATATCAAAGTATTTATTTGATGGAACCTTGCAATTGGAAGTATATGTCTAAAATCAATATTTAAGGAAATAAACGCTTGTTCCACTTTTTTGGGACATCCTGTATTTAATATATTAGAAAGTAAAAAGAGTTATTTTGTGTTAAGAGAGTATTGATTTTTTTTCTGAAAACATTAAAAAAGTCGTCATTACTGTCAAAAATTCATGTTAACCATAAATACAATCATTTTCCATCTTCAGTAATTAATTAATTAATTTATGTTTTTTATTTGGTTGGCG
>BGPR01046004.1:0-12165 GCA_013235015.1 Araneus ventricosus | reverse complement strand
TCCCCCCCCCCCCCCGGTTTGGTTAACCGGGGTTGTACTGTAATTCGTATTCGAATTATGATAATCCATTTTTACTTTCTCGTACACAAATTATTATGGAACCTCTGGAATCCGAACTAATTGGGGCTGACCTCTGTCCGGATTACGGAAATTTCGGATTATCAATGGAAATTCGGTAGAATACTCTTGATATACCAAATGCAGTAGAGGAGGAGAGGGGGCACATTTCAACAGTTAGAATTTCGCTCCAATGGTAATGCTATTTGATTGGCTGATAGGTGGCTAATCGAGTTTCAGAAGAGAACATATTCTGGCAATAAGATTCATTCCATTTCTCAAACCACGTTCTTTTTCATGGAAAGATATCTGTTTTGTGACCTGCTAAGTGAAAACTGGAATTTCTGTTCATCACTGAATTTTTCTTACTCTATATTCATTGAGATTAGTTCGATTTATTCAACAAGTTAATTAGGATTTTCTGCATCTAACATTACTATTCGCATCTTGAAATTCCTATTCTAAAGAAAGTTATAACACTTTAAACTTAATGGCAGCATGTGGGGCACCTTTCAAGAAACATCGGAGGGCACATTTCAACAGTAGTAAAATGTATCCCTCATATTAAGGAAGAATTAATTTAACAAAATAACTTTGACATTTGGACAAGATGGTATGAACTTACATAAAGAAGCATAATAAGCCAGAAAAAAAAGCGATTTCAAAGGCTATGCAAGCAGTTCAAGATGGCATGTCTCTTAGAACAGCTACAGACTTATATAGAATGCTTTATTCTGCCTTAATTTATAGATTTAAAATAAAGTAAAACAGATGTCTTGATGATAGCATAACATTGAACATTTCATCCAACTGCTTTAACTGCAAGCATACATGCTGACAAGTTTTTACCACAGATCAAGCAAGCATACTTTGTGATTTTATTATAAAAAGTTCAAATATGAACAATGGTCTGACTTACAAGCAAGTCAAGGCGGCTTGCATATGATTATTCAAAATGCCTGGGTTCAAGCCCTCCAAGTATTTGGAATGAAAATAATATAGCTGGAATTTACTGGGTTAAGAATTTTTTGAATTGTCGGAATAATTGGGCCATTTTAGTCAAAACTGAAAGTAGCACACACAAAATGGCCGGAACAAACAATGAAAACAAGAAAAAATAAATTAACTTTAAACCAGATAAATTTTGTTAGATCACTCTATTTTTCTTTACTTTTGTTACATTTCAATAAAATTTATGTTTATTTGAGTGAAATGAGTCATTTGTTGAAAGGTGCTCCACGCCATGCTTCAACGAGCCCCATGGGTGGGGCACATTTCATAAAATTTAGAGTTTAGTTGAAATGAATAATTTCACCTTTTAGCTGTGAGCAGGAACTCTGATACAAACTGAGTAGCTGCCTAAGATTCTGTTGTAACTAATGATGACAAAAACTGAAATAAAAAGTATAAACTTTCTGCAAAAATTGAGGTTATACTAAAAATTGTTGAAAGGTGCCTCCCTCTCCCCTATTGACTTAGGTTGCTCTGTGAAAAAGTACAGAAAGAGCTACCGGTGGTTCGTACCGACCGATAACGTGATGTTTATGCAGCGCTGGTTTAACATCGCAACTTCAAGCAGGTTTAGTTCCTTACGTCAAAAAATAACCGATTTTATTTCTACTAATTAAGGTGGTATACTCATTTTTAAATACCTATTCAACTATTTCTTTCAAGTAAGGAATAAACATTAGCATTGTTTATGATTAATAACTGTTATTTTTCCTTCATTTTTTAATAAAAATTTTCAGAAAATTTTAAAAAGATGTTCAGATTATTTATTCAAAATTTCAGATTCCTGGGGTTCCGATTATCGAAGTTCTACTCTATAGAAGAGAAAGTACTGGAATCGTTAAAAAATTCAACCAAGATATTTTGATTGATCTACAAGTTTTATACCTTCCCGACTCTTATAATCATTTTTTGGATTATAGCTAGGGTTGCCATACGTCCCGTATTTCACTACTCATTCCCGTATTAATATTTGTTCCGTTTTCTCCCCAAACTCAACCAAGTTCCTGAGTGGGAAGAAATTGAACTTAATATTGCACATTACTAATATAATAGCCCAGATCTGTCTCTCGGTAACGCCCTGACGTCACCAACGATAAAACTCGCGCCATAGCACTGCGAGACGTTAAACAGCATTATTTCATTGTAAGAGAACCTAAATTTCAGTAATTTTAAATTTAAAAGAGTAATTGCCGTTCTAATTTCAAATTTAATGCCTCTAATAGAGTGAAATAAAATTTGTTATCGATTGATATAAAATTTATCTCGCTATGATCAATAGTTCCCGAGAAATTTTAAATTATATTAATCATATATTTAAAATTAATTTCCGTTTTCTAACAGAAAGTAGTAAATTACGTCAGTGGTATATCACGCGCGTGATATAGTTTGGATACCACAATGCATATAATTATTTATGGCAATAGTGATGATATAATTTGATAATATTTTTGGCAACGTTTGACAAGTAGAGAAGTTCTTTGTTTTGATTAGAATTTCGAAAAAAAATTCCTTTGAAATTTTAACTTTTGACTTACGTTTGACAAGCTGAGAATTTCATGGTTATAAAATTAGAATAAAATTGTTAAACAACGAAAAATACTTCACGCGGAATGTTGTTTACCAAAAGGATTTTTGAATGTGTAAATAAAAAAAAAATTCCTGTCATAAAACATATGTTTATTTTATTTGTCTTCAATCAATATTAAACAATTCTCTAGCATATATATATATATATCTATTTAAACACGTCAAATTTGTCGGGAAATCTCTCGAATGAAGAGGCAATTTGCACCCGTCATACCATGACGGGTGATTTTCTAGTTTACAAGTAAGAAACATCAATATTGGCAACACTGAGATTCTATTCAACCAGTTTACATATCTAAAAGATTGTTTAGAAAAAGTTTCAATTAAAACTGCGAAGCAACTATGAATTTGTGTATGGATGAGAAATGGCTGAAAATTCTTGCAGATACAAAGCATATTGATCAGAATTTATGTCTAATAAAGCTATGGGAATACATATTTGCCATTCCAGCCCACAATTGTAAATGTGGAGAGAATGTTTTCCCATATGTCGACTCAATAATCAGACGAAAGAAACAGGATGTCAGTGGAGACAACTGAAGCAATTTTGATTTGTCATTATAATTTTAAAATGATTTGCGCACAATTTTATAATTATGTGAAAGAAGAAAATAATGTAATTAAGAAAGCAAAATCAACTTAAAAATATTACTGGACTAAAAAGGATGAGCCTCGCATCTTTTTTATTATTATTCAAAGTGTTCATTTTATTACATTGTTTAAACTTTATCGATTTTTTTATCAGAGTAAAACAAACCATTAACAACCCGCTTTTTCACGTTTTATTTATTTAGTACTTGAATGTCCCGCAGCAATGCTTGATAATTATGGCAACCCTAATTATAGCTGTCTGTGAATATGATAACTGATGAGCGCGACGAGCTAGAAGGATGAAGTTTAAAACACGGTCTTTACATCAAAATTGTAGATTTCCATACAATTTTGAAAGAAATCTGCCAACGTGAAGTCTATCTGTCTTTCCATCCTTGGGCATGTGAGCCCTGTAACTCAAACAGCGGGAGTGGTCTCCACAAAACTTTCTCGTATCCGTCCTAACGCAGGTGGGAAAAAAATACACAGATCGGCAGTAACAGACGATTCCGTAACACAAGAGTGGCTTTAATTTACAACTGATACCCTGCTTTTTATAAGCTTTTATTCAACTTGAGTGTCGTGTCCTCAAATCATGAGATCGATTTCTTACCTACTTCCAATCGTGCTACAGCTTTGAAATTTAGCACAGTGGTGGGTTTCCGGAGACAATACAATATTATGCAAAAAAATTGAAATCTATATCTAACCTAACATAGATATAAAAGCGTGTGCGCCTTTACGTTCTAGGAATATTCCATTTGTTTAAGTCCATTTATACACAAAATATAAGGTGCTATATAAGGCACCCAGGCTTTTATTCGAACCATGCATTTTATTGTAATCAGAAAAAATATTTACTTTTGAGTTCATTTTGACGCAATTATAATGTGTAAATGTATTTTCTCATTTAAAGTGCATTTTGAATAAAAGTTTGTACTTTAAAGTTTTTATATTTTATTCACATCTTATCTCTAAAAATGCTTTTTTTTTATTTAAATGTATGGGCTGGGGATAGTACTGCACTCAAATGTTTGGTACAGAAGTAGTTTTAAACTGTATTTTGTTGTTGTTGAATACTGGACTTAAACTAGTTTTGAATTCAAAACATGTACCCGATGAGCAGTTTTCTTATCGTAAATCAAAACTGCAATTTCTGGACTAAACATAATTCCGATTCAATCCAGTATTATTAACACGTTCGCGGACGTGAATGCTATATCCTTAATTTTCATTATGATGCAATGCTGTGTTAAAAACGATATGAATGCTACAGCATTCAAATTTATGAGCCACATTATCATACAATCGGCTCTATATATTCTTAATTTTGTGAAATGACTATGCACTGTAAAGTAATGGCCAACTGATTCATCGAGTATTTTAATTCTATTTTGTCTTTTCTTTCCACTGTCCGGGACATGTTAAGAGCCAACTTCTCTTCAATTTTAGTTTTAAAACAGTCCATTAAAAATTTAACCACTTAACATACAATGACGACTCTGACACGCGCATCGAATTACAAAAGTTTTCTATTGAAATCCGTATTTAAGTCAACATAACTTTAATTTTAAATAAAAAAGTGACCTGGACACGCTTAAATGTCTGAAGTATCTTTTACCATCTTAAATAGTCTTACAAACATGGAAAGTCACTTCCCAGCAATGAAAGTCTTATGGTTGGGAAGAGGGTTTTACAAGGTTAAGCATGGAGTAACCTCAGCGACTGTTATGGCACCCTGACCTTGGCGACCATTTTGGCGATTTGGCGTCAAATTTGGCGACCTTGGCGACAAATAGATGATTCCCGAAAATGCAACCCGTTTCTCGATATTTCTACTAGGAAAGGGAATACACCAGAAAACACCATGTGACGTCACGGCCTGTCGGAGAGGATATTTAAGGACGGCGCCTAGATCAGAGGAGCGTCTTGATCGACTGGTTGATCGCCTTGAAGAGCGAACGTCTTTGGAGTTGCTATCCGCTGTGCGAGCAAATCAGCTGGTGAGCTGAGCTGTTATTGTCGTTACTAGTTATTTGCTGACTGTTTGTGTTGTTAAATATCAAAGTGCTGAACTGTCATTACCTGTGAATAGTTGTCTATTTACATTGGTAATCTGTGCAAGAACTGTTGTTTCATGTACCTGTGCTACGTGTTTTCCTGCATATTTGTAAATAAACCTTCATTCTCCATTATCCTGCGTGTTGGACTGTTTACAGCATACACCCACAGGAAGACTTTTGCAACAATAGATTGAAATAAAAAATATCCCAAATAGGTGGTGACATCTAATTAAGAGGTTAAAAAAAATCACATGTCAAGGGGTTAAAAGAGATTCGAACCTCTAGTCAAAACATTTTAACATAATGTTTCCGGCTTGATTCGTCTACCTTTAAATAAAATCGCATGTCAAGGAGTTAAAGGAGATTCGAAGCTTTAGTCACAACATTGTAACATAGTGTTTCCGACTTGATTCGTCTACCTTTAAATAAACAGCCCGGTTCTGGTACCCCGGTTGGGTTGTGAGCGTTTCGACTTTCGACCGCGGGACGTTAATGGCTTTTTCTCGACCGAAAGAAGTGGTCTGATTCTCGTACCTCGGTCGTTTCGAACATCGCGCTTTACGCTAGGAAGTGACGTATTTCTGCTGTGCGAGCAGCAAATCAAGCGATCGTCATTGTTTCATGGTTTCAGATTCAGTTCGAGTTTTGAATCGCCAAAGGAACTATGGCGAAGCGTACATTTGCTTCCCAATTCGAAACTATGTTGGATTATTTTGAAAAATATCCACAAATTTTAAGTGGGAAAGTTGATCGCATCTTTTCTTTCCTTTTTCATCTTACCAATACAAGGGCAAGAAGTGGGAAGATTTAACTTCTGCTCTTATAAGATGCATTATAATGCATCTTTCTTGCTTTCATAAGTCCATTGTTAAGGGGGGTTTAAACCATTTATCTTTTACAAAATATATATTTATAATAATATTATACATTTATAGAACATAAATTGCAGTCTTTTTTTCAATATATTGATGTAATTTTACCAGTTTTCTAGAGAAAAGAAAAGTAATAAACTTTTTTCCATGCCAATTATTTCAACATGAATAAATCTTATAAGTTAATATTACAAACCATTTGTTTATTTTTCCAATTACATAAGAAAATAAAACATGAAAAAAGTTATTAAATTCAGCAAGTTTTCACAACATTAAAAAAATTACATCTTTATCAAGGAACAAGACAAATTCTTTTATTGTCAGATTTTGCAATTACTTTGTAAATATTTGACCAATTTCTTTGAATTAAAACCCAAATAAAAAAAATTGTAATGATATATACGGAATGAGGAAAGTCATTCCACGCTCAATGTTAAAAAAAAATGTTACCCTAATTTAATTTAATAATTTAATTTAATAAGAAAATATTAAGTAATTAAATCTCTAAATGTAATTGATCTTAGCTAATTATCAAATATCATTATTGACTATCTTGATGGAGTAGCAAAAGATTTAACTACTTTTAAAGATTTAATTACTTTAGATTGTCGTATTAAATTACTAGATTAAATTATTTAAATTCGATAAAAGATTTAACTACCTTTTAAAAAATCTAAAGTAATTGATAAATTCTTTGTCAGATTGGTCAAATGGATTAACGTTTATCCCGATAAACCCTTTCAAAACACAATTAATGTCTTAGCAGCCTCCATTTTAAACGAAAATTTGATAAGTTCTGATATCGAAACAACACTTCTCGCTAGCGAATAGCGTTTACACCAGGTACAGAGCTGGCGAGAAATCGGAGTCCTTTTTTCGACCGAGCGAGATCCCAACTGGTTGGAAAAACGGGTACGAGAATCGCATTTGTCGTTAACGGGCGGAAAAAGTGACGTCTCCCAACCAATCCAGGGATACCAGAATAGACCCGAAAATCACATGCCAAGGGGTTAAAGGAGATTCGAACCTCCAGTCAAAACATTGTAGCAATGTTTCCGACTTGATTCGTCTACCTTTATATAAAATCACATGTCAAGGGGTTAAAGGAGATTCGAACCTCCAGTGAAAACATTGTAACAATGTTTCCGGCTTGATTCGTCTACCTATAAATAAAATCACATGTCAAGGCGTTAAAGAAGAGTTGGACCTCTATAGTCAAAACATTGTAACATAATGTTTCCGACTTGATTCATCTACCTTTCAATAAAATCACATGTCAAGGGTTTTAAAGGAGATTCGAACCTCTAGTCAAAACATTGTAACATAATGTTACCAGCTTGAATCGTCTACCTTTGTATTATTTTTAAAATTTTACTCTCAACTGCGGTAGCGATAACGTGCAAACAAAATTTATTTACAATTAGAGCTACATACTTGCGTATAAACCCAATATGATCTAAAACAATTCAAAATACATTAGACTCCCTATTAACTGGCTTAAATGGGACCGAGGGTAAACCGGTTAAGCGAAAATCCGGTTAAACCCGAGAAGTGAAATAAATTAAAGATCGGATGTATGTCTTATAAATAAATGCACAATTAAAATATTGTATCATTTTATTCAATTTATTAAAGTTTTATAAGCAGAGCCGCGCGCGGCCCGAACAAAAGCGGGGCCCGGTGCAAAGTTGACTTGCGGGGCCTTATGAAAATTTCGCCCAACAAAATAATTTATTGCTTTTTGCTATTTATTACATTTCACAATTTGGTTAAGTAAAGACTAAAAAATACATGAAAATAATAGATAATTAAATTATTTTTATAAAGTTAATATTTTAATAACACAAAAAATTCTTTAATAAATCAAACAACAAAAATAATTGCTTCATATATAAAAATTGGTTTTCAACTTACTAAAATAAGTTTACAATATGTAATTTTTGTTTCATTTTGTTATAAGTTTTATAGCAAATACGTTGATAATACTATTAAGATTTAGATTTTTGGTTAATGCGGATTCGATAGATAAAATGCAAATAAAACTAAGCAAATTAATTGTTCGCCTCTGATGCTAGATCTCAAAGTAATTTTTTATTATTTTTAACCATGAGGAAGTTTTTTCTGCAGACGAGAGCGTTATTGGTAAGGTCAATATAATACTTGCCGCCAAATTTTGATTTCGTTAAATAAATGAATGAAATTCATCTTCGTTTTGCGCAATCTGACAGCGGCGTGGGGCCTTGTGCGCTGGCACCTTTCGAAACTCCCTTGCTCTGGCCCTGAAATCAAGCATTCCTTTCTAAATAAGAGATAAAATCCTTTCCATTATTTTTTGCAAACTCATGTTGTAGAAATGTGTCCTGTCTTCCTGATTTTATGAAGAAAGATTAAAAATTGTTCAGTTTGAAATCTTTCAGTGCTAAAATTAAAATTATAAAATGCGAAAATAGTTTCAATTAGAATTTCAAAACATGAAAGCTGAAGAAACTTAAAATAACTTTTAACTTTGCAGTCAATTGAAAGAGAAAATACCCCCCTTTCAATTTTTCTGTCGATTTACGATGTCAGCACATGCATTCAGTATTGAAATAAAATATTATATTGTATGAATGGGATTTTATTGTATTTTGAATTATCAAGTGAATTCTTAAAAGTTGAACTCATTATTTCTTCAATAAAAAAAAGTTGAACTCATTATTTCTTCAGTAAAAAAATGTTGAACTCATTATTTCTACATATTAACAAACAATTATTTCTTCATATACAAAAAAAGTAAAACTAAAAAAAGATAATCGATTAATCACAAACTTATTTACAATTATACACAACCTACTGATAGTTTCGGTTTTAGGTTATTTAAATTGAATCGATCTTCAAAATACTTCTTATATTTTAAAACTTATCCAAATAACTTTGATATGTAGTTCCCAAAATAATAAAAGGTTCCAAATAAATAACATTTTATAATGAAAAATGCCCAATGTAAAGAGTAGAAAACACAAATTTTCATTTGTTAATAAAAAAGTTTTATCTGAAATGTATACAATAATAACAAATAGCAAAAATGTTGAAATAGAAAAAGAGGTTGAACTACATTGTTTTATAAATTGATAACCTGTTATAATATTAAGATTTTCTTTTTGGAAATATAAAAGGAAAGTTTTTTTAATAAATAGTTATAAAAAAGAGACAAAAATTAGCATACTTGAAATTTGTCTCGAAGAACAAATGCAGAATATTTTATTTCTCTGTACGGCTGATACTCCGAATGCGAACGAACTGTTCAATGGAAAATTAAGCTTCTGAAAAAACTCCTTGGGTTACCTGTCGTGTTTCACACAACCCAATATTCAGATTCACTAGTATTGATTAAACTCTGAGGAATAGATGTGACATACTACCTTTTAACAAGTATCTACGATGAATTCATAGATGCTGGAAAACCACACTTTATTATCGCTTAGCAGTCCTGCTGAATACAAGGGGAACAGATGTGTTTAATTTAGGACTAGATAAGCAGACAAAGCATTCCTCTAGAGGTGTTTCTTTGAGATGCCCTGGGAAAGACTATCTGCTCATCATTAGGGGAACAGATGTGGAACCGCACACAAGAATTACCCCCTGTATACCCTGAAAGTAATAGTCTCGGGAACAAGGAATGTATTGAATATTATCACCTGCAATTTATCTTCAAATGACGGACATCCACTTTGGGGTGCACCCGCACCGAAAAGAGAGATGCCTGGAGCAATCGAGCCTGGTTTAGGACTGAACAATGTTATCACTTTCAACCTTTTGCTCTGCGCAGGAATTGGAAACACGTGGACCTCCAGGTAACAAAGGGAATTGTTGGATTCTTAGCCACTAGATCCACCAATTACTTTTTTAACAGATCTTTGAAGGAAATTTTCAAAAACAGAAAAAAATTGCAATATATTTCTTTTAGAAAAAATATTAATATTTTATGCCTTTTTTTACATAAAAGTTGGTTGAAAGAACTTTTTAAAAAGATTAAAAAAAATTTAATGAATTTTTCAAAATCCGGCGCGGGGCATTTCAGAAGCGCGGGGCCTTGTGCGGTTGCACCGTTCGCACCCCCCTCGGGCCGGCCCTGTTTATAAGTTACATACCATAAAAACATGAGTAGCCTTTTTTTGTTGAACCCTAGAAGTTCGGCAACTTGCCGCATAGTTTCGCCATTTTTTATCACATCAATGGGGGGAGCTGATGACTGCTGCTGCACATAGCACAATGCCTCTTCTAAAGCTTTCGTTTCGTCCGAATGAGATATGAGGATGTGGTATTTTCAACGACGTCCTCGCCATCATCATCATCATCGAATCGCAACTCCATGGACACAACTACACACTTTCTTTTCCCACAATTCGCCATTTTGAACACATTTTCAACTCTTAAGACGTCTGGCACAACCGAGAACAAATAGTGTTTTGAATGATTTCGTCGTCCATCCAAAATCATCTTTCTTTCCACCCCTTGCAACTGTATTGGGATCGTCTGACCAACCACCACAATCGTTTGGTAGGGGACAGCTATGCCCTTCTATTGTCAAGATGAAAAAGTGCCTGTCGGGTTACTGAGCCATATTCCACTCCCCTCCCCCAACTGTCATATTGACATTCTGGGACTACGCGTGTGTATAATACATGCGTTACCAATACTAAATAACGAAACACGCGTTTTTTAAAATTTTTAGCTATTTTTTACATTCTAAAGATAAAAAAATTCGTCCGGTTAAAGCGGAGATACGGTTAAACGAAGTTCGGTTAAGAGGGAGTCTACTGTATTGTCGTAAAATATACTTAAAATATTTTTGAAAGTTATTAAAATTAAACAAAAACATTGTACTGAAATAAAATTAATAACTCAGTAAAACTAATATTTTGAATTTCAAATTGGTTTTAAAATGGTTTTTGTGCAATAATTTGCTCCGAAGTTATTAACTCTATAGATACGGGAATGTCCGAAACGTCTCTTCAAGCAAAAGATGGCAGCCGTCCGAATATCTCTGCGAAATTTCCAACCCCTTTCGTTAAGTGTGATTGATTTCTCACCCGCGGCGCGCGCTTTCTTCGTTAGAGTGGCTCGCCCAGATGGGTTGGGGAAAAGGGAGGGTTCTTAGCATTCGGACAGTAACAGCTTTCATTGTGGTTTTGAGGAGGAAGATGAATTTCCCTCATCTTTGGGGAAGAGGAACTCGGGCGTTCCCGTATTTTGAAGTCCCTCTATTCCAATGGTCTTGGGAATCAGAGGGTTAAGGAAAAGCGTTCAATTTCGATAAACTTTTCGTTAAAAATCCAAATGTTGCGGCCTGCTATTTAAAAGCCTTTTGAACGGTTTTTACATCATCGATTTCAGGCAGTTTTCAGCCTATGAATATTATGTTAAAAATATCTAATCACATAAAATAAATAAATTTGATTTCGAAACTCGGTACGTTACAAATTAGAGGGAATGTTTTCAGCTCGTGTTTACTCAATACTGCATGTTTTAATTATGGAGTACAGCAAACAGAATTGAACATGCATTTTGGACTTTTCTCAGTTACCGATTACTTCTAAAATAAGATGCAGATGTACAGTTTCGGTGAAAAGATTGCGCACGAAATTTCATTCATTCAGCTCAGCGATTTTGAGTTAATCCTTAGAATACGGATTTAAGAAATTTTTTTATTCCAATTTTTTGTGCGAATGAAGAAAATAGGCTCGAAATAAGCCAAATTTATTGTCTGGAGTTGTGTTTTTTTTCCTCCGAGCGTATTTTTTAGATGGAAAACACTTTTATCCATGAAACATAGCTCTTAATGTAAGATTCCGAAAACTTATTATTTGCAATATTTCATTTATCCCATAAAAAAATGTAACAAATAGATCGAAACTATCTTGCAGCACATGCACAGAGAAAAGTCTTCAATGGTGTGACTTTTGAAGGAAAATAGCTATTGCAGATCCTGGGGCTAAGGCTAC
>BGPR01046003.1:0-12165 GCA_013235015.1 Araneus ventricosus | reverse complement strand
AACATGCCAAAAACCATTTTTTAAATCTACTACAGAAAATATTTTTTACCTTCTAATCTATTAATAATATCATCTGCAGAAGGAATTTGATAATGTTCACACTTAATTACTTTATTTAGGTCCCTAGGGTCTAAACATTATCTCAGATTTCCATTTGGTTTTTCTACAATAACCAAACTTTGTACCCAATCAGTAGGTTTATTTACTTTTGACACAATTTTTTCTTTTTCTAATTTATCTAAAGTTTCTTTTAATTTAGGCTGTAAAGCCTGAGGAACTCGCCTTGGTGGGTGAATTACAGGTATTGCATTATCCTTCAAAGTAATGTGATATAGTTCATCTGGAAATTCACCTGTCCCTATAAATACATCTTTATATTGCTTAATTAGCTCATTTTTACTTATTTTACTACATTCTATAGCATCAATTCTTTCTATTAATTTTAACTCCAAACAACCTTTTAACCCTAATATTGGTTTGGATTTAACATTTACAACATAGAACTGCAAAGGAATATTTTACTAGTGGAGCAATTAATTGTGATAGTACCTTTTGGCTGCAATTTAAAATTGCTGTATGCAGTTAAAGATAGATTAGTTTCACTAAGCTTTGGTTTAACCTTAACAATATTCAAAACATACAATGGCAAAATATTTACTTCAGCACCAGTATCAAGTTTAAGATCAATTTCAAAATACTTATTGTTTACATTTAATGTAATACTTTTATACCATGTTCCACTTATTATTTCAACATTCTTATTCATAGTCACTATTTAGTTCATTTTCCTGTACCTATTCTGTAACAGAATCGATGTAAATTTCCAGTTCATTCTCTGGAACCTTCATTTCATGAATGTTCTTTGAGTTCTGGAAACATTTAACAGCAAAATGGCTTTTCTTATTACATTTAGCACACACCTTTCCATATGCTGGACACTCGTGAGGCTTGTGCTTCCGCCCACACTTTTTGCATTCCTACTCTTGTGACGACTGTTTCGGTTGATTCTGACTTCTATTTCTCTTGACACTGTTTACTGTCACTGCTGTTTCTTCTTTCATGCTGCGGAGCTGTTCTCGACTCGTTTCAGCTGCACGGACTATTTCAATAGCCTTTTCAAGTCCCAGACCCGATTCACAAAGAAGACGTTCTTTTAATCCATTGTCCCTAATTCATAGAACGATGCGGTCGTGAATCAGTCCATTTTCTTGCTCCTCAAATTCGCATGTTGACGCTAGAGTCTTCAGCTGCGTTACGTAGCATTCTGCCGTGGTGAACAGTATTCTTCAAATTTCTTTAGAACCTCAGGATAATTTTTTTGACTTTCAGGAGGCTCAAATTTGAATGTGTTGAATATTTCTAGTACTTCGCTTCCAAGTAGATTGAGAAGGATTGCAATTTTTATTTTATCTGCATTTTCATCTTTTTCCGTGGCGAGCAGATAATTTTCCAGTTCCTGTCTCCATTTTCTCTCCACTAGAATAAAAAACATTTTTCTTTTATTAACCCCATGTTTTATACTTTTCCATATATACAAATAATAGACAGAATCCCATCTAGAAAAGTGGGAAAAGAAAAAAAAACTAGAACGGCAAATAAAATTGAACCGATCTGCTTGGTCAAATTCACATTTTATACTTAGTTTTTGTAAGAAATTACATGCAAACAATAACAGGGGTGATTAAGGATATGTACTCATTGATTATGCACAGATCAGAAAATACCGGATTTCCAGTATAATACCGGAACACAATCACCCCTGCAATAAATAAATTACTTTCTTAATTTTTAGAGAAAAATTTAATACAAATAATACTTTAAAGAGGAAACTATTAAGTTTACTTTTATGCAATTTGGTTTTCGTCAGAATGTCAAAGCTTAGTATGATTATTTATAAGTATTTAAAGAAAATTCTTAAAATTTATAAAACCCAAACCTAAAATAGAGTATTAAACAACAATTTGGTAAAAAATATATACATACCCATGAGCATTTTACAAATATTGCTGAATCTTGAAAAAGCAAGTTTCAGTCCTCCATTTTCCTCCAGTTGTACTGCATGCTTAATGGGTTTGGCTCCAGTATACGGCGAACTACATTGTTTATTGTTGAGCCTCCAACAGACCCAAAATTCTTGCACTGAAAATATACGCAAGAAAAACAATTATAAGCCACATTTAAAAATAAACAATTGTAGTTGATATTAGCAGAAATTGGGAAAATGCAAAGTATGATATAATTATAGAATTTTAAAGGATAGATGGTTTAATTTAAAATACATATATACATATATATTATAATACACATCACCTCATTTCATGTGGCAAAGCTTATCTGATCAACATATCAGTGAAAAAAGAGCATGTTCAAAATTTTGGTGTAAAAAGAAAGAATTTTAGAATTTTTTTAAAATTTCAAAAAAGGCTCTTTTGTTGATTTTGAAAAGGTGAAAATAAATATTTATTATGGTTTTTAATTTTGAATAGTGAATCTGAACATGTTGAAAGCCACTTATCACGTTAAACTGTGCTTTTTAAGCTCAAAGTTTGTGAAATAGGCTAAATAATCTTTCGTAACTCAAATTTTCTGAGGTTTTAACGTATAAATAACTACCCAGAGATAAAAGTTAAAACTTTCTTGGCTAAATAATTATTGCAGTGAGTGTGTATACAAGTGGCGAAGCTTTTTCAGCAACAATTCATTGAGAAGAGTGGACATTTAGAATTTCATTGGAATAAAGTTAGGGCTAATGAAACTTGAAGAAATAATGAATTTTGTGTGCCAAGAAGTTTTAAATGGCCAATTTCTGATTGATGTAAATAATTTATATTTGTAAACATTTAATAATTATACATTTTAGCATTCAAATTTCTTTCAAACATTTACATATTATATATATATATATATGCTACCAGGAAATTTTAATTTTAGAAATTTTATGATTTAGTTTATTAGTAATTGCTGAAAAAATTTTAGAAGTTTAATCTATTTCAAATAATTTAAATTTACTTTTAGTAATTAATGTAATTATAATTTCCTATTACTAGCAGACAGTCCTAAATGTACGGCGAGCGAGCTGGGATCACGTAGCAATTAATCTCAGAAGAATCACAACGTGATTCTCGGGGGTTGACGAGCGGAGCGAGTAGGGGGTGTAACCCCCTAGTATGAAATAAAACATGACGATGTCTAGATTAAAAATAATCATGTTTAGGACACGATTCAAAAATGATTAACATGGATTACAAAGGATTATGAAAATGCGCTGATGCTATCTCAGAGCCACCATGTTGGTTAATGGCCACCATGATAGTTGAGAAAATGAAAATATGAAATAAAATGAAAACTAACTACTTTAAAAACACAGGACATGTGTCAAAATAATCAGGATATAATTCTGAATACGAATAATATAAAGTTCAATGGCAAAATAATAAAATTCCGCATACATGAAAACACAGTTACACATTACGTATCGATATTATTTAAAATATTAATTTAAGTTGATCTTAAATCATATTTGACATCATTTGTAAGGTAACAAAACTTAAACAGCACACTAAATTATTCAGATTCATAACCACACTTCTAGCCAGGTTGTGGATAACTTAAAAGTAATTAAAAATTTTAATTTCACTAAATTCATTCTTTAATCGAAAAAAAGGGATATTGTTTTTTTATCACATATTTTCTTTCATGAATAACATAAAACAAACAATTTAGTTCAAATTTCAGTATCGAATATATTCTGCTAAATTAGTATTTAGAAATATTATAAAGTCATATTAGTAATGAAATTATACACAAATAAATATATAAAGTAAAGTATTTACTTACCGACGATTTTATTGCAAAGAACAAAGAGCTGGAGAGTCGCCTGTAGCCGGTAGAAAAAAAAAAATTGAAAAGAAAAACAAAATTCCAACGTTTCTTCACAGCGCCATCTATGAGACGATTCTACATTTGCCTTGCCGACCAATAACCAATCATCTAAAAAAGAATCCCATCGCTCGCGACGCGTTTCCGACCTTTTGCTATACTTCTGATAAGGGAAGGTCGCAGCGCGACCTCGGGGCGATCTTAAAACCATTCATTTGAAATATGCCGATCATTTACCAATCAAGGCGGCGCTTGGCCAACTATTTACCGATCAGTCTTGCTGCCTGGGACAATATTTTGTTTCAAAATATAGCGTTGTTGCATGTTATTACATGTATAATATGGTTAAAAAAATCATGGCGAAGCAAGATGCAAACTTTCAAGTGGTACTTATATCGCGAGAAAATATAATTACGAGTTAGATGATTTTCAACTGAACACTTAAACGTCTTGTAGCACGTACTTTACTCTTGATATTTGTTAGCCAAAATTAAAGCAGTGATCTGAATGCAGAATTTTTGTTTATGAAAGGTGCACTAGGTTTCGAATATTATTGAGACTTTTCAGATTCAAATATTTCAGATGAATATTTAAATATTTTGAAACAAATTAAAACGAAACTGCTTTTCTAACTCTCCATTTTATATACTATATTAGTATGTTAATTTTCGAGAAATCCGAGAAGTTTCTTTACCTAAACTGTCAACTGCCATGCTGAAAAAGATGTTTTGCAATAAACTAAACTAAATAGAAAGAACACTCATTAATTGAAAAGAGCACAATTCTGTACTGAACGCCAGTCCCATACTGACATTTTTCTTACGACAGAATTCATGAAATATTACTGGAACAAATTTTCAATAGAATTATCCACACTTACATTCATTTTACAGAGATAGGAGAGAGAAATAAACATAAGATGTGAATGAAATAACTTTGAAAGATCTACCACTATTTTAATTCTAACTTATTCTATATATATTTTTTCCAAATTTTGAAAACTTCCCCTCGCAGTGTTGACAACGTATTTTTAGATAAAGCTTGGACTTTTATGTCCGAGCTGGTACGTAAACGTTAAAGTCGTTATCTTCCGAGGGGATCAGGAAATAAACGAAGCGACTCCAATTACTTCTGATTTTGAGGTTTGAGTAGCCATTTGTTACCTTTCACGAATGTATTCTACTTCAAAATAGGTAGTAGGAAAACTATTTATCAGAATTATACATCTCAATTATTGGACAACAGGGGATACGATGATAAAATTGGAAACATTTGTTTCCCAACTTAATTGGTATCATATGGACAAATTTTCTGTTTTGTTTGTTTACATGAGAACCTTAACATTCCTATTTCCGCTGTAATGCTAAGTCTATGGAATCTTCGAAGCAGAAGTCAAAAAGTGATGCAAATAAAGTCAGGTTTTTAATGTAAGGAAACAAAACAGGAAACTTGTCCATAAGAGATAATACACAGAGAAGAAGTACCAGAGATTTAATTTCAGAGTTTAATAAGAGACGCTGCCAGCCTGTATACACAAAATTAGGCACTTTGATTTCTGCCTTTTAGAAAGCATACCGAA
Organism: Araneus ventricosus; assembly: GCA_013235015.1. NCBI lineage: Eukaryota > Metazoa > Arthropoda > Arachnida > Araneae > Araneidae > Araneus > Araneus ventricosus. The sequence continues at coordinate 6,707 of BGPR01046003.1, read as the reverse complement.
GCATTGCCATACTAGTGTGAAGTTTAACATGTTGGATGTTCTAATTTGATAACAATAGAAAAATTTTATACGTTTAGATAAACTTTTATCAAACACTTGTAGTGGCTGGCTCAATCAGCATTTAACTTTTCTTATAAATATGTTTTATAATATTTATTTATTATTATATTTAATTTCATCTGCAACAGTGTAAAAGATTGAGGAGTTTTTGAACGATCAATTCAAAATAGCGCTATGACTGCAGAATAAAAGACATTTAACTACTTAATTTCTCAAATAGATCCCAAATTTGTTGAAACTCAATGGAAAATCATAAGCAGTGACAGACAAACTAAATATTCGGATTCCAAAACTAGACTCTTGATTTTATTTAAAGAAAGTGAAAATTCAATAATTCAAAGTTTAATCACTGGAATTGAGTTATGTAATTTACATGTCAATTGTTGAAAAAATTAATATCAGTAAGCACATTAGAAGTTTTTGAAAATTTGATTTAAACTATATGGCAAGTAAAATTACAAGAATCTATCAAAAATATTGTATAGCATCTGCATTTTGATTGAATTTTTTAGGTAAATTGATTCAACATGTTTTCAACGAAAACATAAATTTTATGAATGGGTTTAGTAATACATTTAAACATTCAAGCTATTGACTCCAAATCTCTCATAACTGCAAAGAGTTGCTAAAAATTGCTTGATGATGAATCAGATATCTTTAAATGAAGGGAGTTGGCCAGGATTAAGCATTTTCATCACTGAACACTTCAGTTAATATATTGTGTTCATTTGATTGAATCAAATGCGTGAGAAACAATCATTCAAAAACAGATAACATAAACTCATTAATAAACCAAAAGCGGAAGTTAGAAAAAGGAAAACTGTCCAAAATAAAAAAATTCTACATTAGGAATATTTAACTCGACAGTATCAGCAAATAAAGTTTAATTCATAGGTACAGTACTTGCTAATAATCTCTTCCATTATTTATATTAAAAACTGATATGAAATATTAATTCTAATTATGAATTATTGCTAATAATTAAATGTTATAAGAAAACTATATGTTAAAAATCATTTTCGAAACCATGAGACAGTCACCCAGCCTTAATAAATGAATCGTTTTCAACAATATTTATTTCATATGAAAGCTAATTACCACTAGATGTGATATCACGGGTCGCCTGCTACCCAATAACCTCCATTTTCGAGATATTTCGCAGTATAAAACATTGAAAGGATCCCTCAGCTTTTGCAACCCCCAGTTCCCCACATTACAAGCATTGCCACAGGCGATTAAAATTACTTGTGAGCAGCTGATCACCGACGACGGCTAGTCAAATATTAATTTAACTGAGTTTGATTAATTTTCAATACAAATTCTAATTATTAATTTTTAAATTAATAATAAAAATTAATAATTCGAAATTATCTTTAATATAATTAATAATATTATTAAAATTAAAAAATGTAAATAATACCATTGGGGAATAAAATTTTTGTTGCAATTATACAAGCTCTTTTTCTTAATTTTTAGAGTGCCGAATTAGAACTTTTGACTTCTGTTTTGAATAAAACTAAGCCATATAATACGAATGTAATGAATAGAATTATTTAATTAATTGAGTCGTTCAGAAGCCAATGCGAATAATTCCAAAACAAATTGTGAAAATTTTTAATACAATAATTTAATTTTTTATGTATTTTATTAATTCGTTATTGAAAGTATATAAATTCTTCTAACGAAGCAACTAGTGAATCATTTAAGAAATAAAAATAATGCTATTAATTATAACAAAATTTCCAAAACCCGGAAGACATCGAAAAACGGATTTATCCGCGTTGGCTTCTGAGGAGTCAATTCACACAATTTTATACTTTATATCAAAAACTTTAGAAATGTAGGCAAATAAACAAATACAGCTACGTTGTAAACATATTTTTAGAAGAAAGAAATTTCGAAAATCTCGGAAAGAAACATGTACAGACAACTCTCGCTATCGCGAACTCTAATGGAAGTGTATAAAAATTCCAGATATCGAAAATTCGATTTCACGAAAATCCTATTAAAGCTGTTTTGGTAAAAAATAAGTACGAGTATACTATATGAGTTAACTTGCCCTACTTTGTTTAAAATATCTATCCAAAACTGTTTGGTTTGTATTTCGATTTTTTTTCGGAATCAATTACATTTCCAAATGTGAGAAAGCTCGAAATATGTCTGTTGTCATCCCCGGCATCGAGTGAATAAATGCACGCATTGATTTTTATGGAAGATAAAGCCTCTTTCGAAGTTATCTATGGAGGATTTTCGCACTTTCAATCATAATCTTATTCTTCTGGGTGCGATCTCACTTTTCGTACAATGTCTGCATCTATTAAATCTCCGCAGATTTCCACATTATGGTAAATTTGGAAGGAATCTTTGAATGTTGTCAATGGTTCCACCTGCAATGCATTAGAAATAAGGCACCATTCTTCATTGATTGAATCAACAGCACGTGTATCATTCAGATTTTTCTCGACAACATTACAGTTGATGAATTCAACTTTCTTTAGGAAGCCTGCCTTTTAAAAACAATTCGCAATTGTTTTCGCCTCTACACAATTCCAGGCTAGGCTTTAACGGCCATTCGCATTGCCTGCAATACGTTTACTACAGGTTTGGTTCTTTCATCGATATCGGCATCGCATTTCTTTACCACATCATGCCGATATATTATCTTGAACTTATGTATAATTCCATGGTCTAAGGGTTTCAAAGGAGGTTGCAACTTAGAAGTTGTGTTTGGTGGCATAAACTCCACTTTTACAGACATCAAGTGCAATATAATTGCGCTGGGATGCTCTTTGCAGTTGTTGATGAAAAGAACTATTCTGCGTTTTTGACGAGCCATTTTCCGGTCCAATGCATTTTGCTAGTTTTCAAACAGTTCTCTAGTTATCCAAGCCTTTGTATTCGCTTCATAATCCATAGGAAAAGACTTAACTTCCGCAAAACATCTTGGCTTTTTTTATTTTCCAATCATAAGTGGTTTCAATTTTTCGGAACAATGCATGTTAGCGTATAACAATAAAATTACTTTTTCATTCCACCATGGTATACTACTCCTTTCATAGCCATTGTTTTGTCAGGAGGGCATTTGAAGAAAAGCACAGTTTCATCTGTGTTGAAAATTTTTTGGATCATACTCTTTAAAAATTGGAGGAAGAATTTTAAGCCATCTATTGCAAACTTCGTCGCTTACACTGCCACTTTCGTGATAAATTTTGTAAAAGGTAATGTTATTCCTTTTTCTAAATCTCAAACCAGAAACTGTTTGCCTTAAAGTCCGTAAGCCCCAACTGCTTTCCAAAATCATCATCTTTTTCTCTCAGGATGTTTCCTCCGAGTGGAATGTTCTGTGCCCAGCACTGTGAAATCCCCTCCATATTTGTGTCCAGTTTCTCAAAATTCAAAGGGCAGCGCTGATCAGAAACATCGCTAAAAGTTTATAGAATCGGTTTATTGAAAACCAGAAATGATGATAGGTTCCCGAAAAATTGGAATTTTCCTATAAATGAAAATTTTAAATGTCATCTGGAGAGAAGAAAGAATAAAATGCCATGGAGGAAATTTAAAAGACGTAAAGTCGTATATTTGTAATGGAAGTCTTTTCTTAAAAAAGAGCTAAACAGTTTTTTCTCCTAGAAGCATAGAAACTTTGTCTAATATAATACAAAAACTAATTTTAAAAAATCACTTTAAAGTAAAAGAAAAAAATCATATTGCTAATGTTGCGAAAACGCAACGTCAGTCGTTAGTGGATTAAATAACAGATAATATTGCAATTATGTAGATTAATTTTGTAACGTGTTACAATAAGTAAAGTAAATAAATGATGTTGATATGTTTTAAGCATTAATAACCTATCGACATATTGCGATTAATCGAAAAGATGATGCATGAAGAGCATGTTGAGGATTAAGACGTAAAATTTATATATTAAAGTAATTTCACATATTTTTCTCAACATCAGAGAGAATTTGTGCCATCGGATGTCATAGCTCGATTTTGATAAACATATTTTTTAGTCTTAAGTAGCTGAGCGCTTATTAGCTAATGCTAAAATAATAAGATATAGAAAAATAAAAAAAATTACAGAACTACCGTCGATTTTAGTCACATTTTAAGAATTTCAAGGTCCTTGCGCGAGAGAAAGATATAAATCAACTTACTTATCTTATTTCTCGCCACTTTGTGAATGATTTTCGGTAAGGGCCTGACAAAAACTTATTTGTGACATCATTATAGTAATGTACATAAGTATAAAAATTTTACGACTTTTTTAATAAAACATTTATATACTTAAAAACTTTTCTTTTCCCTTACTACTTGGTCGAATTCCTTTGAATTTTTTTTTTGTTTAAGGCTTGGAGTTTCATGTCCAGGCTGGTAAAGGAAATTGAGAGCGATCTTTTTGAGAATGTTTGTCACGTGTGCTCGCTGGCTTCTCCGTTACGCGTGCGGTCGTCATCAAAGGGCTAAAGGTTATATCATTTGAAGATTGGAGAGAGGAACGATAATAATTTTTCTTCAGCTTTTGAAGTTTCAGGGCTATCCATCAACTCAATGGATGCATATAGGTCTTTGACACTCATTTGGAAGCAGGTATTCAGAAGGATTCTCCACTTTGCCGGAGAGAACAACTGACGATCGATATATAAATTCTACACATATCATTCAAAGAAAGATTGTTAGGGTTGTTTTACTTTAGCAGGTAGGACAATAAAATTCCATGAGAATTTGGCATTTAAAATATTAGACAACTGGGGAAATGGTGTTAAAACTAAAGAACAAATTCTACGGCAACTTAATTAATATCACAGACGAGATCATTTTTGTAAAATTTTTAGTCGAATTAAAAATAATTTGTTTCGGATTTAAATAAGGGAAACTCAAAATTCATTCCAATTAAAATTTGCAAAAAAGGCTCAAAATACATATCCTCCCCACCGAGTTTCATAGCTCTAGGTCCAACTATTTTCTCAGTGTAGTGCAAACACACACAGTCTCCGTTTCTGTTAATAGATGTAAAAATAAGCTGCAGCTATTTATAAATAGATTTTTCAGAATTTGCTGCATTAAAGTTAAAACAGAAATAATTATACTTATAATAAATATTGTTTGCTACGTGTCAATGACTGGTAATCTTGTTTACTATTTCTTGAAAAAAATGGAGCGTCATCATCTTTCCCCAAGGTTCTTCATTTGATATGGATGAATTGTGAAAACGCGAAGGATAAAATACTCGGAGCTTAAATGTTCAAAAAATGGATTCTTATTAGAGTCAGATTCGTTATATTATGCCTTAGGATAAAAAGGACTCGGTAAATCTTAATAGACAAAGATTGGCGAAGTTTAAAATGTCCAAATTCCTGAAATGTGGTTCTAAAAGTTATTGCTTGCTATTATGATGTTTTGTTGTGTAATAATTCGCATTCTTTCTTTGTAAAGGCAATTCTTCTGATTAAGAAGTAAAAATTAATTAACCGTACTTTTCTGACTGTGCATGTATAGTGCCTCAGTATGATTTACAACCTTGGACGATCGACAGCACTAGTAACAAAATGCACATGGAGCGAGTATGCGAACACAGAGAAGGAGAATCAGAGGTCTCAATCCGCACTTTGATCAGCGCCCCCACTCGTCAACAAACAGAACTAGCCACTTCGATACCCGCCTTTTCAAACCGAACACCAAGGTTGCCGCCATGTTTGACGTGTTCGATTTCGATCATAAGAACAGGCAAGTTTAATACATGTTTCCTAACTTATATCAAAGTCGATTTAAGTTAATCAGAAAATGTTTAACATTTAATTTCACTTTTATAAAGAAAATAACGAAGTTTGGTTTCTTTCACGCTGTCGTATTCTTGTTAGTTCCTTTGGTGGTCACAGAGGGCGTACTGTCTATGTGAAGTGCAATGTTAAAAAAGTTGCCATTAGTGTACATGGGAGTGAGACTTCTGATTCTTCTTCTCTGTGAATGCAAAGGTCTTTCTCTGGAATCTAATAAACGTGTGCAGCGTCCCCAAGTGATTCTCCTGGATTTAGCCACTTCGAGCCCGCTTTTTCAAACGAAAATCCATGGTCGACGCCGTGTTGCTGTCTTCGACTTTCGATACCAACGTTATGGATTAATGGTATTTTTATCATTAAATATTTTATCTTTTGACAGTGGGTCTGTGAATTCATTTAATATACGTTTTACTATGGAAATCTGTTCGTTATGAAAAAAAATTATGGATTATCTCCAAAAGTCCTTGAATTCAATATTCTCTGAGAACTTATCAAAAACGATTTAAATAAATGAAAAATATCTAATAATATTTTAATTTTGTAAATGAAATTGATAACTTTTGTTCATGTCTTTCGTAATAGAATTTCAGTTTCCGAGCCATAAGATTGTAAAATTCTTAAATTATAGAATAGTACTACAAGCACAATAATCTTCATTTCCAAAAATATTTGGTAGTCCTCTATTTGATATATTTATTGCTGTCTAAATATAACATACGACATTACTGGAAATGAAAATACTCCACCAAAGCAGGATTTTCCAACCAATTAACAAGAAATATTAAAACCTTCTCATGTGAATTACAAGTTTACGGAAGATGAGATATAAATTCTGAAAATAATTTCCACCTTCGAACATAAAACCGG
>BGPR01046002.1:0-12165 GCA_013235015.1 Araneus ventricosus | reverse complement strand
GGGTGAAAAAGGGATCTTTTTCATGTTAATTCGTCTTCTAATGAGGATAAAAATATTCGAAATGCGAAATAAAATGTATATATATGTTTTAATTCATTGCTAGAGGAATATGTACCAAGATATGTCACGCTCTATTTAAAGAAATCAGTTGGCGATATCATTAGGAAAACTTAAGAAATACTTAAATTTGTAACCTCCAGATATTAAGTATCAAATTCCAGGAACGCGTATTAAAATAACTGAAAATCATTGAAAGGTTGATTAATCTATCTTTTCTGTAGTATAAAATGTTATTTTTCGTTTTTCAAAAAGTTAACAATAACAGATTGCTTACTGATGTTCTCGCCGGAGAAATGTTCGAGTTTCGATTTAAACGAAGATTGGTCATTTTTGTGAGTCCAATGCATATTACATTTTTTTTTATTTTCATTCGGTTAATTTAACCATACTTGATTTTTAAGTTTGTGTACTGGTCTCAGTCATAAACTTTGTATTTCGATTACGAAATCCATCCCTAATAACATTCTTGTAGTTTAAAAATTGTATTCTTGTCTAATCAAACGATTCACCATCTTGTCCAATGGGACAGTTCAAATATTTGAATGAAATCTGAAATCACTGTTCCTAAATATTTAACCTGTAGTTATATTTGGTTATTCGATCGGAGAGCTATTGAAATAAAATTTCAAAAGATTTTAATCCTGGATACGATTTTTGTAACACCATCATATTTTCTCAAATGAAATCTATTTAATGAGTTTTGCTGTACCTACAAATATATTTTAAATGACCCTTTTAACGCATGCATACGTATTCATTCTTTTCTTTTGTATACTCTCTAAATAAAAAAGCTTAACACCATCTATATAGATCTTCACAAACCGATCTCTAATTTACCAAAGATAATAAGTAGCAGTTGTGTTTATGTACACTCTTAATGGGAGTCAAGTCATGTGATGCCACAGTGGCGTAATCGCATGTTACGCGGGGCTGTAACATCACTTTCTAAATTATCATGCAAAATGCGTTGTTGATTCCAACATTAAATTGGCGCAACGCAATTTACGAATGTTTTGTGTGCAGATCCAGTATTTTCATTCCTTACCTTTTAACATGGAAGAAAGCATGTGCTTAAATATCTGTAGAAACCATGAACATGGTTTCAATTGCATTGCAAGAATGAAAAGTACTGTTGGAAATTATGGTTAAAATATTTTCAAAAATTATCAATCTTGGGACAAACTTGTATGACAACTAAATGGGTTTCATTGAAAAGTCATATTTTTAAAAAAATTTAAGATGGCTATTTTTGTATGATAATATTTTTTGGAAGTTGTGGCGAAAATACACCGAAATCTCGCTTAATTCTTATTTAATTAAAGTTTAAAAAACTTCTTCCGATGTTCATATTCCAACTCTCCAATGTTTGTTGATGCCAAATTTGGTAGCTATAGGTTGAACGGTCTCACAGAATGGAACAGATACGCTTATGCGCATTCATTTTTATTAGTAGTAGAGATTTATTTTATGCTGAATGGCTTCAGAAAGATTCATTGTTGTTGCTGGGAGATAAACGTTTTGGAAGTGACGAAGAGTTGAAGAATGCAGTGACCACCTGGCTTAATGAACTGGTGGCAGAAGAGTAAGACATGGGAATTCTGAAGCTCGTGGACAGATACGAAGAGTGATTAAATGTAGGAGGTGATTATGTAGAGAAGTGCGGGAAGCTTCCGGTATGTAACAGAATTGTTTTTTCCCAATAAATACTGTGTTTTTTCATTTTATATAACTAAACGGTCTTTATTTTCTGGATGAACGTCGTATTAATAAAACCAATAATATTTCCGAAAATTATTTATTAGAACAAAGAAAAAAATATGCATATGCAAAAATTGGCATTTTGTTAAAAACACGTAAAATTTCGTTATTAAACAGAAAGAATAGGAACAAATAATAATAAATATTTATTATTTAATATTTAAAAATAATTATAGGTATACTAAATAGGTACGCGCATGCGCACTCTCTTATATTAGTAGTAGAGATTTATTTTCCTATAGAAACCGATCTAAATGTCATACAACATTGGTGTTCTCCTAAAATATCGCTTTCTAAAATTAACTGAACATGGGAAAAATGTTATGACTCTGACTACAAATATGGTAAGAATAGTAGTTACATAAACTGCTTGAAACGGCGCGTTGAAAATCATTTGTTCATGTCTGAAGCAACATATTCATTCATCTTCTACATTTCTTTCTTGTTAATGCATCACTAGTCAAAATAAAGTTCTGAAGAAAGAGTTTATAAGGTAAGCCGTCAGTTGCAGTTTCGACACACGTATTATTTTAATGCAGAGGTTCTCAACCAGTGGTACGCGTACCCCCAGGCGTACGCGATGGACCATTTGGTTGTACGCGAATTCATAGTTGTTAATGGCGGAAATAAGGAAACATAAGGGATAAATAAAGTTTCCGAATTTTGTTTTTCAGAGTGAATATTTGCCATTTAATAACTGTAACACTTCAATAGTTGATTATTACGAAGTGAATTTTTTAGCTATCCTTATAAGTTAAAAACGAAATAATTACAGCACTGGTGTCATGTGCTTTGACGTTGGACTAATAATATTTCAAAATTGGAGTAAATTGCAAAATCAAAAACAAGTCCTTCAAATGTCGAGTCATTTCACTCCTAAGCTAACCTAAGCCCTTAAGCTAAGCCCTTAAGCTAAGCCCTAAGCTAAGCATTATCGATAGAACTTCTTTCCAAAGACGGAGGGTTGGGGGGAGGTGTGGATATGACAGTAGGGGGTACGCGAAACCAAAAAGAATAATCAAGCGGTACGCGAGGGAAAAAAGGTTGGGAACCCATGTTTTAATGCATAAGTTTGTTGAAGTAATCGAAGAAGTGCAGAATTCGACAGTAATAATTTTGTTTGGTTTTCAAAAGAAAACCATTATTTAAGGAAAAAATATTAAATCATCTCATTGTCCTTTCCACAGATGAGTGGGATGCTTTCAGAAAGTATAGAAATTAATAAAAATATGTTCAACCTCTAAATTAGGATGCCAATTCATGACCGATGGAAGTTAGTTAAAGGTTTTTGCAGTGTACACTTAAATTTTATAAATGTTATTTGGTTAAACATATGCTGTACTCTTAATAATTCTGTAAATAGTTAGTTTTAAAGGATTCAACGAACTCTGCATTTCATTGACACAATTTACGAATCAATATTTATGTGTTTAGTAGTAAAAAGTAGTTAAGGAAACTTGAGCTCAAAGAGTTCAATAATGAAGGCAATTTTTATTTTTTGTTATTGAAGCTTTATATATTCGATTATGTTATTATTTCAAACTCTTTGATTTCTAATCAATGACTTAGTATAGCCAGCTATTACGTAATAGATTTTTCTTAATATTTTGAAATCTTAATGGAAGGAACATTTACGTACGTTGGAAAGTCTATGGAGTTCTAACTGGTCAGTTTGACTCTGTAATGTAAACCTTTTCAGAAATGTAATTTAGAAACCAAAAGAAGAAAACTTAAAGCTCTAAATTTTGTTTCTTGTACTTTAAGGAAATATTAAGACAACATTTTAGTAACCGATTTTTGAGAAGCTTTAGAGAAAGATTATTATTTTTTAGAAAAAAAAGGATACACTGTAAAAAATATCCGTTTTTTTTTCCCGGTCTTTTTCCGTATATTTGACGGTTTAAAGCTGTTTTGTTGACTAAACGGTTTTTCACCGTTTTCCGCTCCAGCCATAAACGGTTTAAAACCGTCAGTTCAAATTGTATTTTTCGTCATACGGTATTGCTTTCCGTACGATAACTTTCCCTTTTCTTAAATGTAATTTTATTGCATTCATTTCATGTTTTTAATAGGGTTCCATCTCCGCTATTGTTTACACATGTTGCAGTAACCTGTTGTCACTCATGAAAGCTAACCTTGAAACACGTGTTCTGGCAATGGTTGATTTTTACACCACTATGTGGCGCCACTAGAGCTATAGTGACTTTAAAACTCAAATAGATTATTTTTACTTCATTTTCTGATGTCTCCGCTGGTCTAGTGGTTAGAGCGACTGACTTTTATTTCTGTGAACGCGGTTTCGATCCCCGGCTCGGAGGAGTTAGAAGTTTTGTCACCATCTTGCATCGAAATCGTCCAAGTAAGTTCAATTAAGAATTATATTAATTAAACTAATTGAAATTAATAATTAAGCCTTGATTAATTAATATTCCTAATTGATAATACACATCAGCACATTTCAACTCGAACAGAAGGAGAAAAACAACTCAACACAGTCGATGACGTCACTTACTTCGATGACTTAATTTTTACGGAGAAAACTTAATTTCATACGGTAAAAAACCGTTGTGACTACGGATTTACTTCGTAACTTTTGCGGGAAAAACTTGTTCCTGTATGGTAAAAAACCGTTGTGCCTACGGATTTACTTCGTAACTTTTACGGTTTTGCACAACCAACCCAGCTGCCAGTTTGAAACCGTAAATTTTACGGGATTTTTTTTGCAGTGTAGCTTATTTATTTTGAAGAATGGAATTGCTTCTACTACGTGGATATAATACAGGGTGTCCACTAAAGTTCTTCTACCCCACATTAACTTGAGAACGGCAACAACTATTGCCAGAAACTTGGTGTTTAGGTATAGTAAAGTGACCATGCGCTACAAGGTAAGATTAGTTACAGAGCCACCTGGCGGCAAACAACGGAGTTAGTGTTATCTCGAAATCGGTACAAGATACGGGAAAATGTCAATCACAAAATCGTAGAGCGTCTTCGATTTAGTACGAAACAATACCTTGTTTACAATAATACGAGCCTTTAAATTTTGTAGCTTCATTAATTCTTTGAATACAATAAGTATTGAAATAAATTAAGAATCTCACATTTAACTTACGTAAGAACTTTAATGCCTACCTTATGTAGTTTTTAGATAAAATTAAAATATAACTCAAAGATTAAATGAAAGAATCATCCTTACTACAAATTCTGCGCATCTATATATTTAAAATAATTGGCAAAACAAGAGACAAGTCTCCATCCTCAACCACTGCACCGATTTCCGTATTTTTCATTTCATATGGAAGCTTATGACGCCTAGATATGTCATCAAGGGTCGCCCGCCCACCACCATGAACAATTTTGGACAGAAATCGAAAAAATACTTCTCCACTGTACATAGTGTATAGTTTGAGTCTACTTCTACGAACAGAATACTTTTCCGCTGTACATATTGTACAGTCCACATGGAGAAAAACATTCAAACAGTCGCCCAGCCCCAACCACTGGACTGATTTCAAAATTTTTTATTTCATATGAAAGCATCACATCATTGCTGCTTCATGAATCTGCCCTTTAAAAGAGATTATATTCGAAGAACCATAAATTTAGTTAATATTTATTATTTATAAGTTTCTATATAATTAAGTAGTTCAACGCAATTAATATGATAAAATCTTCTATTAAATAAATATTGGAAAATTGTTATAAGTTGAAATTTTTGTTCTAGATTTTAAAGAAAATAAAAACAAATATGGAAAATCTCCAAAGTCATGTCAAGTGAGATATTAAAGGCAATCTAATCAATATATTTCTACTGGACAGAGAAATTCCAATAACCTTCTTCTTTTTTGTTTACTATTTACTTCAAAGCCCTGGCGACTTCATAAATAACAAGAAAAGTAATGATTAAGTTTATTTAAATGAAACAAGACTAGTTTATTTCAGCGTTCAAAGTGTCTAAATATAAATTTTACACAAACGAGGCAGCATAGATTTTATAAACATAGGAAACATCTGAAGAAAAATCAAAATTAGCATTAAAATAGCATACATTTTTATTATACAAATTTCTGTGTGCTTCACAAAATACGCATTCAAGCGTCAGAGCATGTAAATAATTTTATTGAAATCTAAAAAAAGATTCTGTAACATCTAATGAGGTTTCAGAGTTTTCATTTCGCTTTTTGATCTGATGCTTAAGTATGCCAACATAGTCGAATAAAAATATTTCCTATATATCAATTTAAACAGAGTCATGAGCTTTAATGATGTATACCTCAAACAATCACAACGCACTAAATTATGTATCTTATTTCTCATTGAATTCGGAATTCTATTCTTATCTATACATCGCAAAAGGAATCTCTAACATCATGTTATATTCATGAGAAAAGTTAGATTCACTTCCTTATCCATTGAAGATAGCAGCAAAATCGTGACTCTCTCGTTACAGGCATTGACATGGAGAAGAAACTGAATACAAAATATAATCCATCCATTACCTAGAAGTAAAACTCTAAACGATAACAGGAAGACAATAATCCCGATATTTCTTGGTATGATGTGCATTAATCATTCAAATTTTACAGGTCTACATACATAGCATTTGATAATTTTTTTCAAAATTTTATCTGCAAAGATATATCATTCTCACTTCTGGAATTGTAAAATTCATTTTATTTCATTCAGAACAATTTGAGATTTTAAGAGAAAACTTGAATTTGTATTAATGTCTCGCACTGTAAACTCTAAACATGATTAACAAATAAATTTAGGTTTTAATTTTATTATTCTTTTTTCATTCTTCAAAAACTGATATGGGGCTGTCCATAAATGATGTCACACTTTTTTTCAATATTTTTGATTCCCCTCCCCCCGTTTGTCACAAAGTGTCACACTTCGCTATACCCCCTCCTCACTTGTCACATGTCACGCTATATTACATAAACATATACTTCCAGTTCAGAAACAAAGCACTACGTTATAGATCATATTTAAAATTTTATTTTTAAACTTCAACTATGTGTTTTAATGACATTTGTGAGTAGAGGGAGGTTTTCTTCTAATTGTGAAGAATTTCTGCTGCTACCATATTCTCAGAACATACCCCGAATGCCTTTTTCGAAAAGAAAGGAATATAAGTGAAAAAAATCACAAGAAAGTTGTTTTACCCCGATTAAAAAATACCCTCAAATTCTGGTAATTTCAAAATTTAATCTGCTGATTTTAAATGCTTTTATTTAAACCAAAATGTGTGATGTCACACTTTTTGTTACCCCCTCCCTCCTCCTTGTCACAAACTGTCACAATTTAACGAGCCCCCTTCCCCCTCCAAGCGTGACATCATTTGTGGACGGCCCCTATCATAACTTTAATTTACAAGTTATTGACAGGCTGTTTAAAAATTAGGTAAAAATCATCAGTGAGTCTATAAAGTATTAACTGCTGCATATTTTATACATTGGATATTATAAAGATCTTGCGGTCTTAATGAATTCTTTGTAAAATGTGTATGCACATAACGGCTTTTCCAGTATAATTTAAATAAGCATAAACGCTGTTAGTTCCAAATTTTTAGGTATCTCCCAAAACAAAGAAATTTGAAAATGATATTAAGAAATAAATTTTTCTTCTATTAATTAAAATCTTAAAAATTCTATGTTTTTGAAGATTTAGAAAATTTTATACGAAATTATGATTTTCTTATTACAACTTTAGATTCGTATTCTATTTTGTATGATTTTTTTTTACTCAAATACAAAATTTTTATTTATTATAATGGTCTGGAAATCTTCCTTCTATAAATTTAATGGCAATTTCAGTTTTTTGAATGCTGCTCTTTTATTCTCTGAAACGCAATATAATTCAATATTGTCTCTTCTTAAATAGATATCGTTATGTAATTTCAAACCAACTTCAAACTACGCCTTTAGATATAAAGAACTGCACAAAACATTATAGAAAAATTTCTGACTCTGCGTTGTCATCACAAGTAATTGCTGCAATACGGGTAATTTGCCATGTCCTTTCATTTCAGATTTCTGAGATCTGCAAGTTTTTATACTATGTGATATAAGAGGCCAAAATCACTGCTACCGAGGTAGCACAGAAATATTATATAATCTTTGCACAATGTTATACAATATTATGAACACCGAATACTGTAATAAAGTATTGTATTGTACGGATCAGTATCCGAGATACTAAATTTTCACAAATAATATAAAAAAAATGCTTATTTATAAAAATCTTCATTTTAACTCAGGATATCACTCGATTGGAGGTTTTATTACAAAAACAACACTGGAACAATTATTCTTTAAGATGCTGAATATTACATCATACTATACAATACAATGCACATGATATTTTGATTTTTACATTAATCAGCATTGATCAATATTTTAAGGTGAAGTTATTCTTACGTTCGACAGATGGCAGCATGAAAATACCGTAAAACTATATTAATCAACGTTGAATCTTATTTTGAGGTGAAGCTTGAGGTCCCGGGTTCAAAGCTCACTGTAAGTAGAGGTGCTCAAAAATAACAAAGTATTACCCGGAAGTTCAGCACTTAGGAATTAAGTGTTTAATATTTTTCCATGCTTCTAAAATGCATTTTTAAAATTTTCACTGTATTATTATATTATATAATATTATTCAGATAGTACAATATTATTTAATATGGTATAATATTATACAGTATTATATGACATTATCCAATATTATGGAAAACATTGTACAATATTGAAAAAGTCTCCGTTTTACACTGTTTCAATATTGGGAAAAATATTGTACAATATTACTTTTTCGAATGTTATGATATAAGACAATATCTTGTGCTACAGGGGTAGTTCCAAATTCAAACATCGATAGTTGTTTCTTACTTTTTACTTTGCAGGCTTCTCAGAAAAAGATTTTTTATTGGTAAAAAGGCAGGAAATACAAATGGAACTTTTGAAAGTGATTGAGTAACAAATGTTTCTCAAAAACTTTGACAAAACAAAACAAAATTGAGAGTATAATATTATTTTTGAATGAATGTTTGTCAAATAAAAATTGTTGAATAAATATTTGTATGTAGAGATATTGTGTGAAATATTAAAATGGCTATTTGAAAATAATTTAATCTTTGTAGAGTGACTTAGCGGTGAAATCAAATAGGCCCACGGCATCAATAATATAAACAACAATGCTCTCATCAGAAGACATGTAACGACAAACTATGGTGCTTCCTCTAAAATTCATGTTCACGTGGTACATGTATTCACGTTCTCAGTTCATATCCACGTGATACACGCAAAATGCGCAACACTAATTTAAATTTGAATTTATTGCAGAAATAAAAGACGAGTCATCACGATGCAGCTGAGAGCAACATGCTCTTAGGAGTTAGATGAAAATAAGCAATTGAGTATGTCATGTGACTGTGATGCCCAGTGAATTGACTCCAATGTGAGATCTAAAACTCTCTCATATAGGAGTCAATTCATGGGGCATCACAGTTACATGACAAACTCCATTGTTTATTTTCATCTAACTCCTAAGAGCACGTTGTACTCATTTGCATCGTAATGACGCGTCACGAATCAAATGAAGGAGGCTCTTAGGACTTAAATGAAAATAAACAATGGAGTTTGTTATGTAGTTGTGATGACCCGTGAATCGTCTCTAATGTCAGATTAAAATTGACAGACAATTGCAAATATTAACCAAAAACCATATGAAAACTATAACATCCGTGAGAAATAGCCTTTTATTAAAATAAGCCATACATTTCTAAAGTATTCAAAACTGCTATTTAAGAATAGGAAAAACATGAAATTAAGATATAAACTGAAAGCTATGATTTTCAATTTGAAAGAGAAAGCAAAATAAAAAAAATCCAATATTCTTTGGTCCGATTAAAAAACAAAAAATTGCCATCAGGCATTTTAAACATTAATGTTCCGTCAAATAAATTATTCATATGTTCTTATTCCAATAAATTGTGGTACATTAAAATTAAATTTTGCTTAGAAAATCAGACTAATTTAAATTTGAATTTATTTCAGAAATAAAAGACGAGTCATCACGATGCAGATGAGGTCAAACGCTCTTAGGAGTGAACGGACTCCAATGTGAGATATAAAATTCTGCCACATAGGAGTCAATTCATGGGGCATCACGGTCACATGACAAACTCCATTGCTTATTTTCATCTAACTCCTAAGAGCATGTTGTCTTCATCTGCATCGTGATGACACGTCACGAAGCAAATGAAGCAGGCTCTTAGGAGTTAGATGAAAATAATCAATGGAGTTTGTCATGTGGTTGTGATGACCCGTGAATTGTCTCTAGTGTCAGATTAAAATTGACAGCCAATTGCAAATATTAACCAGAAACCATAGTAAAACTATAACATTCATGAGAAATAGCCTTTTATTAAAATAAGCCATACATTCTTAAAATATTCAAAACTGCTATTTAAGTTAAAACTGCTATAAAAGTTTTAGAAATATGTGAAATGTTTGTTAATATTTAGGAAAAAGAATAATATATTATTTTTAAGCGATGCAAGGTTCTATTTAACACAAGCACTATAAAAATGAATTTATATTGCGCTTCCCCATATAAATTTATCAAACAATAGCTGCAGAACCATATCATTAGCAAAAAAATTAGAAAGTGCTTATTCAGAATTTTTTGAAGGCATAAGTGTTAAAATAGCTTTAACAAAAAGACGCAGAATTTTAATTGCAATTACTGTTCAGTGAGTCTTCATAAAATAAAATAAGATTAGATTTTAATTGCAATTCATATCGATAAATCAGTGATAAATAAACTTATTTCTGAATGGAATATATTCACAAATGTTCATAAAATTAACGAAGCATTTGTTTTTAATGAATTGGAATTTTTGTTCTCTAGCATAAATTATATTTTTAAAAAATTGAGTGCTTTTTTTTAAATTTATGCTAAAAATGTAGGCAAAAATCTTTTTAGAAAATAATTAATGCAACGATTGAGCTAATCAATATTTGATAAAAACAATTATATTATTTCTTCATTTAATTAGTATTTATCTTCTTTAATTTATACTGTTCCAAGAACGAAATTCTTTAAGACTTCATTTTGTATACTAATAATCGCATTGCTAACGTAGGCTAAATGATTTTTCATTATTTTTATAAATAATTTATTTATTTATATTGAAATTAATGACTTTTAATCCCCGCAAAACCTGATAATCAACTGAAGTTGAAAATGGCCTAGAATAATTTTAAAAAGCAAGATGGGATTTATTTCAGAAAAAAGGAATGGGCAGTTTTTCTCTTTCAGCAGTTAAATGTGTTTATACCATCTTAGCTCTATTCTTCCATCCATTTGACCTTTATTTATTCCTTCTAATTTTAGTAAAAATAGAAAGACATCTGAATTTTATTCAAAAAGAGTTGTCTGTATTTCTCTATTTCACATATAACATAGTTTTTTAAATTTTTCAAATTTTAACTATCTTCTTTATTTACATTTAAGCTATTAAAGAATTACAAAATGTCATAAATACTCGAATTTGTAAAGGAAGATTTCCTAGTTCGTACAGAATTATTCGCTACATATAAAAAAATACGGTTTAAACCATTAGTTTATAGAAATATTTCATCATACTGAAAGAATGGAACTATATATAATATAAAGTTTAAATTGGCGTTAGATAACAGTTAGATATCGATTCAAAATCTCTATATAAACCTAGAATTCTTTTGGTGAAACTGAGGAATGCTTTCTTTATTTTCAAGTCATTGGGTCATAAGATTTGTAGTCCATATCAGACACCCATGGGTTAAACTGTTCTGGTCTTTCCTCACTTGCAATGATTGAAACCAACGGATTTGAAGTAATACAAAAAGATAGAAATATAAAATAGTCAACAGGGTGATACAATGTATGATACATTAGTGAGAGTAAATTCCTAATGGTTTAACCGCCCTGTTACATAATTTTTAGCTCTTAAAGGCTCAGTGTTGCCTTTAAACAACATACACAATTTTGTCTTCTAAAATCTTGACAATAAGACTTAAGCTCTAATATCTGTTGTTGCCGATAGGATACAAACTAAAATTTTTATAAATCAATTTACAACATATAGATTGCAGCCTGAGTGATGATAAAAGGAATAAAAATAAACTGATATTTTTCACTTCAGGCTGAATATTTTTTTGCTTTGGTTCGCTTGAGAATATCATATTTCATTCCACAATGTGGAAGCAAATTCCTTATCTGTATTATTATGTATTAAAATTTATCTTATTTGACATTAAAGAATTTTATCAAGGACATTTTTTCTGAAATAAAGCCCAGTGTTGTCAG
>BGPR01046001.1:0-12165 GCA_013235015.1 Araneus ventricosus | reverse complement strand
CGCCAACCAAATAAAAAACATAAATTAATTAATTAATTACTGAAGATGGAAAATGATTGTATTTATGGTTAACATGAATTTTTGACAGTAATGACGACTTTTTTAATGTTTTCAGAAAAAAAATCAATACTCTCTTAACACAAAATAACTCTTTTTACTTTCTAATATATTAAATACAGGATGTCCCAAAAAAGTGGAACAAGCGTTTATTTCCTTAAATATTGATTTTAGACATATACTTCCAATTGCAAGGTTCCATCAAATAAATACTTTGATATCCCAGGGGATTGATAATAAAAAGTTATAAAAATTAAATTTCTATACGGCTCCCATAGAGCAAAAATGTCAATTAGTTAAAATGTTTCTTTTACATTCATCTATTCACAAACAAAGTTGCGCGATTCTATCTGCAAAACTTACAGATATATAAGAAGACAAAGTTGTCGACTTAGACCACTTTTCCATATCTCTCACTGCTGTTTGATCCAGTCTTTCGAGGTACATTTTAGGGATAATATACATATTTTAAAAAATATTTATAGAGCGGAATCAGGAAATAACAATGCATTTTTTTAACTCTTGCTAAATCTAAAAACTAGTCAAATAATTACATTAATAGAAGTATTTACAAAAATAGTTCATCTTGTGAACCTTCAAAGATATTCACGGTGGCATATGAGCAGTGACAGCTCATCTGCTCAGAAACAAGCAGTTCTACAAAAATATTACTAGAATACAATTGAAATACAATTTTTCAAAAATAACTTTACCTTCAAATAGTTCAAACTTGTAGTTGTGATTATCTGATTTGTATTTGAGATAATTACAGTACTTTTTTTCGATGAGTTCCGTTTTAATAAGAGAAATCTAATATGTAGGGACCAGCCAAGTTCCCGTTGAGGCAACATGAAAGTGAATCCGAAACCTAAAAACAGCCAATGAAAAAAAAATCAAGAGAGCGAAGGCGAACGATGGGTGAGGTTGAAAGGAAGGGAAAAAAAGAACATTAGTTGGTTTTTAGCTCAAAACAGGAGTATCCGAAAATCCAGTTCTTGCTAAGAAGGAAAGAATAGCTATTCGCCTTCGTCCATTATGTCACTTAGTTGTACGCAATGAGCGAAATTTAGTGCTTTCCCAAACTATTTGGTGTGCATCCCATCCTGGTCTGTCTTACTTTTTCATTCATTTTCTGTCTTCTTTTCTGGTTTTTAACTTTTTTCGTTAATAATCGAACTCTCAGAATGGAAAAGTAAGCAAAAAAGAATAAAACAAAAATACGAATATTTAAAATAATTTTAGTGAGTTCTGCAACTCTGCAGACCTAAAGGACGAGTCGCCAATGTTTTTAAGTAAAGCTTAAGCCTATTAATACGCACCACGATAAGAGCAAATAATTCAGCATTCTGGTTCAATATTAGGCTATTTTCCTGTTATACCTTAAACTTTCAGTTTCTCAAGTTGTCCTTCCATTCTTTATCAAGTCGATAGTTGCAACTATCTGCAAATGAAATTGGGTAACAGTATGTGCCATTGGCAATTTATTTTCAATCCGGGATGGTTGGCTGATATACTACTTGAGAAATATTTGCATTTCGCTTTTTTTTCTTTGTTGAATAAATTTGCATTTCTGCAATAAACATCTCCATGTAAATTTTTGAGAAGCCCCTTGAAATTTAAAAATTAACATATCTCTGTAAATTTTGCAGACATAATGGTGAAACTTAGTTTATGCATAGGTAAGTGTAAGAGGAACATTTCACTCATCGACACTTTTCTCTATGGGGCACGTATAAAAATTTAATTTTCTTAATTTTTTTATTTTCAACTTCCACAAATTCTTACCTTATTTGATGAAACTTTGTAATTAAAATTATATGTCTAAAATCAATATTTAAGGAAATAAACGCTTTTTGGGACACCCTGTGTACGAAGAGAAAATATCGTAATCCTCAAAAATTTGAGTCTCGAGATTTTGATGAATCTCCTTTTAGCACTCCCTCAGTCTGAAAAGCCCATTGTTAGAATTATTTTTGTCTGTCTATGAATACGGTAACTCAAAACACAAAGGGCTACACGAATGAAATTACCGTATGCGGTGTTTACACAAAAATCATACATACGAGCACATTTTGCATGAAATCCATCAATGGAAAGTTTGTCCATCCCTTCCGCTTGTGTTTGAACGAGATGACTCAAAAACGCAACGATGAAATTGGCAGATATGTTCCCTTTACTATTCTACGAAGCAAAACGCAAAACACATCATACTTATAAGTATACGAGAAACAGAAGTGGAGAGTACTCCCACTGGTTAACTGTGTTATTCATTCTTTCTACTTGTTTTCTCTGAGATCATACTTTAGCCATTACTCTAACTTTATTAACCATTTTATAAACTTCAACTACGGTGTGCTGAAGATCATGGCTTCGTAAACTTTTTGTTCCCTTTTCGCGTAGAAAAACATTTTGCGACCCTATTTTCGTCAAAATATTTTGCTACGGTTGAAAGGTTGAAAATAAATAGTAAGTAAAAGGTTAATTAAAAATTATTTAAAGAAAATTTAAATAAAATAGGTCTAATGAAAATAAATTTTGACTAAATCTTTCACACCAAGATGATTTTCTTAACTGCTTTTGCTTACAAATGCTGAAGAATCGAATAGAGAAAGAGAGTGAGAGAGTTTTTGCGACCCGCAGGGGCTTTGTTTTAAAATATCCATTTTGAGGAAACCAGAGCTAGTTGGACCAGATTTTGACTCTTTGTCTCGAATTTAGTAAAATGTCCCAAATTGTCCCTTTGAAATCTTAGAACAACTGGATATAAGAGTTGTTCCTTATTGCAACTGGAAAAAAAAGAGGGATTATTTTCCTTTCAATTTTTTCGTATGCTTACCCAATAAGGCGCGTTTTGTATTTTTTAATCGGTCTACGAAAAGAATTCCAAAATGTATGCTCAATTTTTCTTCACTATAACACGAATCCATAGATAAAACTCATTGTAAGTACAGTCGAACTTTGATTATCCGATTTGATTGGGATTGTAATCACCTCGGATAATCGGTAACTCGGTTAATAGACGTTAAATTTTAAATCGTGACTTCTTTTCTTTCGACAATGCTTTCCAAAATTGTTTATTTCGAATTTATAAAAGTAAGTCCGCAAATACTATTGTGTAACGACAGTTTAACTCTTTTATCAATTATCAAACTTCTTACATGCATTTATTGAGAACAGTTTTAATAAGAGTATTCGCGAATGTTCCTTTCGCTGCTTTCTTTGCAATTTCCCAATGATTCTTTAAGAATTCTCAAAAAAATATTTGTCCCCTCTCAACAACACGAAACTTTCCGACACATTTACAATGCTATTTTTTCTTCATGAAAATGCATGAAATTTGCTCACATCACTGTTGAAGTGCTAAAGAATGTGGAACTGTGTTTTTATTTTTTCCCCACTAAATAAATTCTTGAGTTATAAAAGATCACCTCGCGAAAACGATCTTTTACATACTTTCCCATCGTGAAAATCGACCTTTTCTGAAAATTTCATTGAATTAATTAAAAAATGAAAAACATAATTCGATTTTCTGGCACCGGTTCGGTTAACAGAATTTCCATTATCCGGTTTATAAAGGATAATCCGGATAATCGAGGTTTTACAGAATACGGGAGAGTCGAAGGCGAAACACTCCGCTCTTTTATTTATTTATTTATTATTGTTATATATTTGTCTATTTTTCCTCCGCAATATCTGGAGTGACCTATTCTGAAGTTCGGGAAATTTGGTCATCCAAAACCTTTTTTTTTTCTTCCTAGAAACCAATTATTCTTCTACAGCTTATCCAGTGTCCATCGCACGATTCATTATTTTTTTCGTGATAGGTTCCTCCCACCAAGTTCTGACCCAAAACCCAAATTCACTTTCGCTATTGCGAACGAAAAACTCACCAACTAATTAAGTAAGCTTTTGTAAATTGTGTCTGATCTTGAAAGGCTTCGTTGTCAACTACATTCGTACAGACTTCCTATCTAAATCCTTAGAAAAATCTCATTAACTTTTATCTAAGTAACTTGTGTAGTAAGCAGGTTAACTTCGGGGCCACAAAGAGTAGCCAAGCGGTTATAAGGATTAATAAAGATTTCTTGCCACAACAACAATTTTTTAAGGTTCTTACGCATAATTTTTAAAGAAGTGAATTTGCATCGTTTTGAAAAAAAAATGTCTGGAAAATGTTTTACATATTTAAATTGAATTTGGAACAAGAATTTGTACATTTTAAGTCTACGGAAGACACGTTTTTCATTCTTCTTTATTTTCCATACATTTTTCTCGATAAATATAATAAATATCGAAACGTTTGCAAACTAACATTATCGAGATTCAGCGCCATTTTGATTTTAAGGCAAAATTGTGTCGGATCTTGAAAGGCTTCGTTGTCAACTACATTTGTACAGACTTCCTATCTAAATCCCCTAGAAAAATCTCATTAACTTTTATCTAAGTAACTTGTGCAGTAAGCAGGCTAAAATCGGGGCCACAAAGAGTATATCTACGGACGGCCAAGCCATTATAAGAAACCTAAGTTTTTAATAAGGATTTCTTGCCACAACAACAATTTTTTAAGGTTCTTACGCATAATTTTTAAAGAAGTGAATTTGCATCGTTTTGAAAAAAAGTCTGGAAAATTTTTTACATATTTAAATTGAATTTGGAACAAGAATTTGTACATTTTAAGTCTATGGAAGACAAGTTTTTCATTCTTCTTTATTTTCCATAGATTTTTCTCGATAAATATCGAAAAGTTTGCAAATTACCATTATCGAGATTCAGCGCCATTTTGATTTGAAGGCAACATCAGAGTAGTTAGAATTTACTTGCTGCATACCGTAAAATGGGGTTACTTTGCACTCGTGGAGGTAACTTTGCACCAGTGCAAAATTTGTGTGAAAAGTGAAATATATATCAACTGATTGTATGGGATTCAGATTGTTTCCTAACTTCTTAGGAACACTGGCTAGTGTATTTCATTCCTTAAACATATATAACTGTGGTGCCAGACTGGCGGCATCCCACGTCATTCCCGCCGCGCCTCTAGCGGATCTAAGGAGAACTGCCCAGTTGACGTTCTGACATCCAGACGGGATGTTCGCAAGAGACGCTTGCTCCAAAGACGATTGCGACGAAGGGAATGTGTGTGACTCTCCAACGATTATTACTTTGTGTTCTTGTGTTTATCATCTGTACATAGCCACTCATTTATTAAGCCATTTAACTGTAATTAGAAATCATCATTAAATCTTTTCATTGAAAAAACTTGTCTTCAGTTGGCCATCCCTGACACCCACAATTCAGAAGTGGGATGAAACGCAAATATTTTTGACGATTGATGTAGACGAATGAACAAGGATATGACGCAATATAAATGAACTGAACTGATAATTGAAGAACTGCGACTTTGTAAAATAAAAAAATTGTGACGAAAAGCAACTGTGAAAGTGGACATTGTTGATTATTTACGAAACCGGATTATATATCATTTCTTCTGAAAGGGGTAAGTAGCATTCATTTTGTTAAAATGACTACTTTAAATGATATTCAAGAAATTAGCACTGCATTGAAGAATTGTAAAACAGAAAAAATAAAGATTTTGCATAAATTCCTTTTCGATTCTCTTGGCGATAGATCAAATCGAAAGAGAATACGAGAATTTATTGGATTTGATTTTCAAGTCGAAAGTGACGAATTTAAAAAAAAGTTAGAAAGTGTGGATGAGTTATTTTCGCTGAACGAACTCATTACGATATGTAATATTTTAAATATTTCATTTGATGGCTCAAAGCCGGAAGTATCAAAAAGAATTCTTTCTTTCTTGTGTAACCTTGAAGCGTTAGCTGAATTTTCGCGGGCAGATATCGATGAGTCAGACTTGGATGAAGAAACGGCAAATGATTTCGAAAAAGAAAATAAAAAAAGCGATTCTTTCGAAGGTGAAAGTTCAAATAAAAGAGATTCTTCCATGCAGTGTGAAGCGCAGTGTAATATGCAGTGTGATGCAAATAAGATTTATGACATGCAATTTGTTGATAAGTGTAAAAGCTCTGTCGTTCAGAATACTGTTATAAATTATTCCGATATCGAAAGTGCCATTTCTAAATTTAATGCAGAATCGCATGAAAATATAGCTAATTGGTTAGATCACTTTGAAAACATTTCGCAATTGTTTAGTCTGTCAGACTTACAAAAGTTTATCTTTGCTAAAAGGTCGCTTGGCGGAACTGCTGCTCTTTTTGTAAGAATGGAACCACAAATTAATTCGTGGCAAAAATTGAAACAAGCGTTGATCGATGAATTTTCTTTTGAGATAAATTCAGCTCACTTGCATGAACTCTTGAGTAAAAGAAAAATGAGGGATTCTGAATCCGCTCCAGAATACTTTTTAAAAATGAAAGAATTATGCAGTTCTGGTAAAATTGAAGATGCCGCTTTAATGTATTATGTGATTAAAGGTATCAATGATAGGCAAGAAAACAAAACAATTTTGTACAGATGTAAGAATTTACTTGAATTTAAAGAAAAACTTAAAGTTTATGAAGTAATAAAGAGTGATTACGCGAAAAGTAAAGGCGTTTTCGATAAAAACAAAGCAAGATATGATTCCAATCCTAGATTTAATTCTTTTGATAAATTAAAACCGAAACAAGTGCATGATGATAGATTCAACTCTAAAAACGAAAGTGCAAATAAAGTAAAATCAAGTGGTGGGTTTGAAAGAATGAAATATAATAATTTTGAAAGTCGCAAGAGTAAATTTTGTTTTAACTGTGGAGACCCAAATCATATCTCACGATTCTGTGTACATAAGGATAAAGGATTTAAATGTTTTGAATGTGGAACCTTCGGACATAAAGCTTCAGAATGTGATAAAACGAAGTCTAAACCAGAAGTAGCCACCTTGGACGTTAAATTCAAACCAAAGTTTGACAATAAAGTAACAATTGAAGATATAAGCGTTAATTCACTTATCGATACTGGAAGTCAAGCGACGTTGCTTCGTAAATCAGTGTTTGATAAATTAAATATTTGTAAATTGTACCCATTGAATCTCTCTTTAAGTGGATTTGGTAAATGCAAAGTAAACCCATTAGGTTATTTTAAGGGTAACATTAAAATTGATGATTTCAAATGTAATGCAGATATATATGTTGTAGAAAATAATGCTATGTCTTATGATGTGATTGTTGGTATGAATGTATTGATGCAAGGTGAGACGGTAATTAATGAAGATGGAATTGTGATTAAAGAAAAATTTCAGCGTATAGAGGAAGTTGACTCATTATCCGTCCTACCAATTGATGTAACCCCTAACGAAGTTGAACTAAACATTGGACCTGACGTTCCAAATATTTTTAAAGATAAGGTACAACAATCAATTTTAAATTACGTACCGCACAAAACTAAAACAACAAATGTTGAATTGAACATTTTGGTAAAAAGTAATGAACCTGTTTCCCATCAGCCTCGTAGATTACCGTTTTCAGAGAAAAAAATTGTCCAAACTCAAGTAGCTGAATGGTTAGAACAAGGGATTGTAGAACCATGTTCTTCAGAATACAGTAGCCCAGTGGTAATCGTCCGAAAGAAAGATGGAACCCCTCGAGTTTGCATTGATTATAGGAAACTAAATAAAGTGGTTGTGAAGGATAGATTTCCCCTCCCATTAATCGAGGATATTTTAGACAGATTGCAAGGATCACGCGTCTTCAGTACTATCGATCTTAAGAATGCATTCTTCCATGTTGATGTAAACAAAGATAGTAGAAAATATACCTCTTTCGTCACCCATGAAGGCCAATATCAATTCCTTAAAGTCCCTTTTGGATTATGTAATTCTCCAGCCGTGTTTCAAAGGTACATTAACACCATTTTTCGACCTTTAATTAATGATGGTATTGTTCTCCCGTACTTGGATGACATCATCATTTTATCTTCCTCATTTGAAGAAGGAATTGAACGAGTCGAACGTGTTCTAAGCATTGCTAGTGAATATGGACTAGAGATCAACTTTAACAAATCTCATTTTTTGAAGAAGCGCATTGAATTCTTGGGCCATGTCGTTGAAGATGGTAAAATCTTCCCATCTACTCTAAAAACTAAAGCTGTCCTTAATTTTCCGGAACCAGCTAATCTAAAACAAATTCATAGTTTCTTAGGACTCACCGGATATTTCCGAAAGTTTATACCAAAATACTCCACTATTGCTAGACCATTAAGTGATCTCTTGAAGAAAGACCGAAAGTTTAAATTTGGTGAAGAGGAAAGAATCTCATTTAATCAATTAAAATTAATGTTAGCTGAAAAACCTGTATTAAGAATTTATAACCCTAATTACGAAACTGAATTGCACACTGACGCTAGCTTAGAGGGATACGGAGCTATTTTAATGCAAAAATCCCCTGATGATAAAAACTTCCATCCTACCTATTACATGAGTAAGAAAACAACAGACGCCGAGAAGAAATATTCTAGTTATGAACTTGAGGCTCTTGCTGTGATAGAAGCAATAAAGAAATTTCGTGTTTACCTATTAGGAATTCCTTTCAAAATTGTAACAGACTGTTCCGCGCTCGAAAAAACTATGCAAAAAAAAGACTTGGTTACTCGCGTTGCACGTTGGGCTTTATTGCTGGAAGAATTCGATTATGTCATTGAGCATCGTTCTGGTACACGGATGACTCATGTTGATGCCCTAAGTAGATCTCCCATAGACATATTTTGTATTTCATTTGATAACATTTTACCGAGATTAAAATCAGCTCAAGATAATGACAATGAAGTAAAAGCAATAAAAGAATTATTAAGAATTTCTGCTTGCGAAAACTATTGCGATCGAAACGGAATTTTGTATAAATTTGTTGAGGGTAAAGAATTAGTAGTTGTGCCTGACAGTATGCAAACCGAAATTATAAGAAATGCACATGAAAGAGGACATACTGGAGTTAAATACACCGAGAAACACCTTCAAGATTATTATTACATCCCCAAACTTAGACAAAAAGTAGAGAAGATCATATCCAACTGCGTCCATTGTATCCTGATAAATCAGAAAAGAGGAAAGAAGGAGGGTCTTCTGCACCCGTTACAAAAAGAAGACACGCCGTTGCACACGTATCACATCGATCATCTTGGACCTTTGGAAAGTACGAATAAAAATTATAAATATGTTTTGGCAATCATCGACGCATTTACTAAATTTGTATGGATTTATCCTACAAAAAGCACAACATCAGCTGAAGTGATAGCAAAGTTGGAAATTCAAAAAGCTGTGTTTGGAAGCCCTTTCCAAATAATCTCTGATAGAGGTACAGCTTTTACCTCTGGTGATTTTGCCGATTATTGTGCCAAAGAAGAAATAAAACATCATGCAATTACAACTGGCCTGCCAAGAGCCAATGGACAGATTGAACGTATCAACCAGACCATCATATCAGTCCTTTCAAAATTATCCCTAGAAAATCCAAACAAGTGGTATGAGTTCACAAATGAACTACAGCAAACGATAAATTCCACCTATCAACGAAGTATCGACACCACACCTTTCGAATTGCTTTTTGGTACTAAGATGAATACTGGAGGCTTAGATAAGCTCAAAGAAATGGTCGAAGCTGAATTCCAAGCCAATTTTGAAGCTCAAAGAGAAGAACTAAGAAAGCATGCAAAGCAGCAAATCTTCAAGATTCAAGAAGAAAACCGTAAAACATACAATTTAAGAAGACGTGAACCAAAACCTTACAGAGTTGGAGATCTTGTTGCCATCAAAAGAACTCAGTATGGACCAAACCTGAAACTGAAGCCGAAGTATTTTGGACCCTACAGTATCACTAGAGCAAAAGGAGGAAATACCTACGACGTCGTCAAAGAGGGAAACCACGAAGGACCCAATTTTACGACAACATGTGCTGAATACTTGAAACCCTGGAACACGATGTCCGAACTCTAATATCATGAACTCTTTTTTCTTTTTCAGAACTTTGTAATCTTCTATTTCTGCTGTGTTTCTTTTTCTTTCTGTTTTGTTTGTATAATTGCAGTGTCGTCTGGAGGACCAGCCGAATCCAGGAAGGCCGAGATTGTGGTGCCAGACTGGCGGCATCCCACGTCATTCCCGCCGCGCCTCTAGCGGATCTAAGGAGAACTGCCCAGTTGACGTTCTGACATCCAGACGGGATGTTCGCAAGAGACGCTTGCTCCAAAGACGATTGCGACGAAGGGAATGTGTGTGACTCTCCAACGATTATTACTTTGTGTTCTTGTGTTTATCATCTGTACATAGCCACTCATTTATTAAGCCATTTAACTGTAATTAGAAATCATCATTAAATCTTTTCATTGAAAAAACTTGTCTTCAGTTGGCCATCCCTGACACCCACATAACAATCATTCAGGAGGTTCATTCCGAAAAGACAATGAGCCAATCTTTCAGAGAAAATTTTAGTGCTGTAAAATCTGTCTCTGGTGAGGAAAGTATGACATTTCTGAAGGCAAGTGCATTTAAATGTGAAAGATAATAAGCCTAGCTTTCATTTTGTTGCTTTGAATGCCAATTATATTTGTTAGTGAAGTTGTAATTAATTTTTTCTGACCTGGGGTAACTTTGCACCGAAAAGGAGGGATTCTTTGCACCATGGAAATTTGTGATAAACAGCAAGTCCAGATGGTTTTTTAATTTATTTTTGTATTATATAATAAGAGCAAGGTTTTCTTAAGCTTCAGATATTCCCAGGGTATATAAAACGAAGTTAGGTACTCTTAAGCATATGGAGTTCTCTCCAGAGACCTTAGAAGCTTGATTTAACACGATTTCACAAGATTAAGTTATTTTTAAAGAAGCAGAAGCTTTTCTTGGCACCCTAAGTGAACAGTTTGTTACAAAAGAAAGCTAATTCACATAACTAAACAAGGAAAATCCCTGGTTTTCTCCAATGAGAAGAAAAAGACCTTTGCAACGTGTAGTCCAATTCAGTGACTACGGTTTTCCTGTCAGTAGTATAGATCTTAAAACGATAATAAGCGTTTATCTTACTAGGTGGAGCGGTAATAGATAGATATATTAATAATACATCCGGAAATAATGGGATAAAAAGATTTTTAAAGCGCTATCCTGATTTGACCGAATGCAATGAAGTAAAATTATTAATTATAATCAGTCATTTATGAAAATTATTTTTCTTGTATATTTCCACCCGCTTTCAATAAGTATATCTAGAAATGCATCCAGAGAATTTGTTTTTGTAATATACTGAAAAAAAAATTAACAAGTGCAAAGTATCCCCAGCTATGAGGTAACTTTGCACCAAAATTTCGAAAAACCATAATTAATTATTAAATCGTTGTATGATCCAAATTTTGCTGCAAAACGTTTCTCTAATAATCTCTCAATGAGGAAAAAATTAGAAAAGCCTTTCTTTTAGAGAAATGCATGTAACTAATCTCCAAATTCTGTTGGAAGTCATGAAAATTGGTGCAAAGTAACCCCGTTTTACGGTATTAGGCTTTTATTTCATCTAAAGAACAAATTAATTCGAAAGATTCGAACGCAAAAAAAAAAAAAAAATTCTTCGGACAATAATTCTCTTTTTTTTCATGGTATAAAAAAAGAACAAATAAATAAAATATCTGCTAGTTATATAACTTGCTCGCGACAGTTCTAAAATTTTTTCTGAATATTGCCAGCATGGTTTGAAAACACTTGAAAATTTATTCATGAAATTTTTTCGATGTTTGAAAGTTTGTTTGTTTATAGGTGGAATTATATCACAGATATTAGGGTCTTTATAGTTCCGTTTAATCTAAAATTCTTCGTTTAGTCTGAAAAACAAATTAATTCAGAATTCATTTGGACGAAAAGAACATTGCATAGAACGTTGTTTCTTCCGCTCCCTCGTTGTAAAAGATAAGAATAAAATAAATAAATAATCGCTTGATAATTATCGCGATAATTCCAACAAAGTTATATAAACGTTGCAAGTTAGATATGAAAACACTCGGAAGCTTGCACAAGAAATTTTTCGATGTTTTGGAAAGTTCCTATCGGTGGGATCAACATAAAAGTTAGTGCCCTATTAGGCTTTCATTTAATTTAAAGAACAATTAATTGAAACTAAAAAT
>BGPR01046000.1:0-12165 GCA_013235015.1 Araneus ventricosus | reverse complement strand
CCTCAATTGTATTAGACGTTTTGAAATTCATTTCAAACACAATTTGGTACTATGCCTTCTATTATTGTAATTAAATTCAAACCGATTATTTGTTTTATAAAATTCTTCATTCCCGTGCCTTTCCCACTGGTAAAGTTATAATAAAAAATATTCTTTCTTTGAATATTAACAGAAAGGTAGAGCTTTTATTTAAACTTCTATTTTGTAGCATGTACACCTTTCAATATGTTTGCCCTGCAAATCCAATGACGTTAGTTAATTATTATAATATGCTTGGACAATGCTTTATTGAAGTTTGACAAATTTTTGAATGGACCTAACGAGTGTGTAAACTCATTCGATGTTATTAAGTCCGGATCCGAAGGGAGATGACCTAAGAAGAAACAGAAGAAATATTCTCTAGTGTTTTACTGATCCAGCTCACAAACACGAAGAGAATGGTACTTTGGATAATGGTAACCAACAAAACCAAAATATGAAGGAGCTTCTGATGTCTTCGTATTAATGATGGGGGATTGAAAAATGGGTGCGGAGACTAAATGAAGAAAACACTTTAAGTGATGGCCGAGGGAAAAGAAAAACAGGAGAGGACGAACGAAAATCGATGATAGCTGCAAAACACTGTTTAATTAAGTTTAAATTGTTACATGTTCATAGATTTCAAAATATTTCCATCTCGCGCAACTCCGGGTATATCATCTAGCAACTCATAAAAGATAGATGAAGGAAATTTGGTGTTTGCTCTTGGGGCTAAATATTGTGCAATTCTTGTATTTCATCGCTTGTAAAGAAAGCGCCCCAAAAGTATACTCTGTTACTCTAAAGTATATTGCTTTAAAGTATATTCGCAATACCATAAGAATAAAACAGAATACTAGTACTAAATATACTATAAACGAAAGTCTGAAGGGTGCTGTGTTGTCGCTCTTCTGTGAAGTCTAAGTTTCTTATCGCGAAGGTAATAAAAATCAGAGTTCCAGTGGCTATCCCATCTTTGCCCGAGGTGATCAATTTAAATTCGAAGGGGTGACATTGGAATTAAGGATTAGGGTAAAATTCTAAGGCAGACTACTGTGCTTCATTCTGCGCTTTTTCTGCATTCGTTTATAAGATAATAATATTTCTATTGTCATTTAAATAAAGCTGTATATTGGAGTTCCCATTCCGAAGAAAAAACTTTGGGGAGAGCGGGTAAAAGAGGGTACCTTTTGTTCTGACTATATTAGTAAGCTTTTCTAGTTTTCAGATACTGACTTACACTCTACTAATCAAGAAGAGGGAACAGTCTCAGTGTCATGTTACAGCTGTTGAATTCACTGCTTCTGTGAAGGTTTATTTGTTTTAAGACCTAAACTCTCTAATGTTCGTTTGAATTTAAATTAGCCTTACTTAAAAATCATTACACTTTTAAAAACCATTTTTTGTGTAGCTTTCTATACGTTTACTAAGGACTTAAAACCTATCAAACAATAAGGAATTATTCCAATAAATTGCCCTGTTCTATTTCCTTTTTTATAATCTTTTCACTCGAGTTTAAAATCGGGTACTCCAAGTGGCATAAGTCTAAGAGAGTCAGTAATGATGATTCCTTCGATTAAGACGATAAAAAACTTCAGACGAAATTGTTTATATTTTAATGATGGATTTTCTAATTTAAATAAAGAAGAATGTTTATTCTAATGTAAATACTGACTTTGCTGTGCTCACGAAAGTCGCAATGGCGCGGAGGAGGAAGGCAACTGCCTTACATGTGAATTTTGTAACTAATATTCTTAAATTGTCATCTGTACTACTAATAAAGCAAAATGTGTGTGTATTGGCAAAACACATGTTTAGTATGCTCGTTTATTAATATCGTAGTGATAACACATGTTAATTTTGTTTATTCATTGATGTTTTTACTGCAATGTGTCATCAATATATTGTAGTAATAATGCAAATTAATTTTGCTTTATTTCTTGTGAATACATTGCGAGAAAAAGACAGCGCATAATAACCAGTGCTGTTAACATGGCAATTCATTCTTTTTTCAGAATGAGGCTTTGGGACCAGGAAAAGAAGTGGACATCGCATAAAATATGCAAGGATATAGTGGAGACAGAGCGCCTCAGAATGTAGCACGAGTTCCCCACTTTAAAATTGGCTTATATTTATGGTTTTTTAAATGTCTACGAATTGTTTGTACACTCTGCATTTATGTTTGGAAATATTAAGATAGCTTTACAAATAGGAATAAATAAGGTTTATGTCAAATGAGATATCATCTTTTGCGTAGTTAGTAGAAATTAAGATTTGAAAATTTCTAAAAGAAATAATACCACTTTTAATATTGGAAAAGTTTCTATATAAAATTTTATAATTTTCTCAATACATAATTAATTATTTCTCTGTGGGACTTTCTTTAATATAAGGCCTGAAGTTTTATTTCTGGGCTGGTAAGTGAAAATTAGTGTTATTACCATTTGTCATTGATGCGATATGAAACCGTCAGTGTTACAATACTTTCCGCAATATCTCCATATTTGCCAAAAATGTATCATTCATAAGACGACTGAAGCTAGGAAATATTCTTGACTTGTTGATGTAAGTATGGAGGAGGACATACAAAAGATTTATTTACGGGTGTGATGAACGATATCAGCGCTCTCATTCGTGGAAATTTAAATTAAATACTTCGAATCCTCCCATTTCCAAGGAAATCCAACATAAATGACACCATGGTTGGATTTTTGGTATCGATAAATCGAAATTTCATTTTTTGCATAGTGTTCATTCCGGATAACTTACTATTTTTTATTTATTATATTGTGGAATAATGACAAATACGTTAAGAATAAAACGATGATATCTGCAAAATATCAATTATTCATGATTTCTCGAGCTGTGAATGGTAAGTTTAAAATGTTTTTCAAAACTTTCATCAAATGTGATTTACCATTTTGTAATATTCTAAGATAGTATTTTCGCTATTGTATATAAAATAATGAAATTTTTATTTTATTATTGTACTATTGCTGTAGCATTTAAAAATGCTTATCATTTGGTTTAATTTGAAAAAATATGCCTTATTCCATTTACATTTTGTTTTCCCAAATTTTAATAGATTTATTCCCGAATAATTTGACTTGGTAAAAAATTAATTTTTTTAGGAAATTGAGTTATTTTTCAGTATTTCTGTCGAAAAGAATAATTTATTGTTATTATAGTTACTTTGTTTGCACTATTATAATAATTTAATGAAGGGATTATTTGGAGGTACTGAACGTAAACGAATAAAACGTTATTTGCAGGTGAACTGTATGTATGGATGAAACGTTATTTGCAGGTACACTGTACATATGGATTACTTGCAAGTTTTGTCAAATTGAACGATCTTCTGTAGGAATTTTAAAATGTTCGCTTTGAACGGTTCGTAGGGGGCAAATTTTTAACTTAAAAAACGTCAGCGGCTTCGCTTTCACAAAAGCGGGATTCTAGTAGTTACGCTTATTCATTGAAAGTTAGTAATCTACGATTTTAAAATTCCAAATTGAGCTCTCACCTCAAAACGTTCCTTTGTCAAAAAGGCAACAGAAGTGTAGATAACCGTTCGGAAATGATCATAACTGTAAACACTAAACTCGCGAGCTTTGCGAAATCCGAATGTCGGCGAGTAAGGTCGGTGGCCGCTTTAACAAACAATTAACGGAATTTTAAACTTCTCTTTGCAGTTTACGGAAAACCCAAAGTCAATAGTTTAAATCTGCTATAATCCCATTTACAAAATGCTAATCTACATTGAAGAAAATACTGATTACCCATCGTTAAAATTCTTAACAAACCGTGTGGGCCTAAAGAAAGTAACTAAATGATAATACCTCTATATGTAAAGGCCGAGAGACATGATCGTAAAGCGTTTGACTGCTAGCCGAAAGGTCAATAGAGCCGAATCCCGACAGCAGGGTGCTAGAAAAATTTTGTACTCGCAACTACTTAAACAATCCGTTTGAGAACTTGAATTTTAACTATTTATGGTTTCAAACTAATGACTATAAATTCAATATGTTATTTGATTTTGCTCTTCTTTTCTTAGTCTTTATATTTGTCAAACATATTTTAAATAACTGTATTCTTACTCCCTTTCCACTTCTCATTGCTTGTATGTGATTTAAATTTAAAAATGTCTGAATATTTGCTTAGCGGTATCTTCAGTTTCTCCTATCGAAAGATAATTTGAACAGAATGTACACTGAATAATAAATAACTTTTTATCCAAAGATATATT
Organism: Araneus ventricosus; assembly: GCA_013235015.1. Classification (NCBI taxonomy): domain Eukaryota; kingdom Metazoa; phylum Arthropoda; class Arachnida; order Araneae; family Araneidae; genus Araneus; species Araneus ventricosus. Next base: position 7,901 of record BGPR01046000.1, on the reverse strand, counting down.
ACCTGCTAATCCCGTTATCCCAAAATAGATAGAATTCATTAATAAACAGCATCTCTCTTCCTCAGTTTTTAATACTGGATTAAAAACAAACTATTAAATATTTCTAGAAATGTGGAAACCTCTTGAATGCATGTGCAGCAATGAGAAATAATCTCTATAATTATATTTAAAAAAAAACTTTCAAATTATTAAGATGAAAGAAAACATTCATGACAACTCATTATTTATTTTTAAACAGTAAATAACATTTTATCCGCGGATATTTTATTTGTTGAAACTAATTCCACTTGATCTGGTATAACAAACCAAGTCCATGACTCAAAAATTGAAGAAGGAAGCCTAACGAAAAAAAATTACGGAAACCCTACATTTAGATAAATAAATCGAAGATTTACGAAAAATTGTTTTGTAATGAAATTTGTTCAATTAACAAAAGCTCAAAAATTTCTCTTTTCATGACTTAGTTTTTAAGAATGGAAGATAAACGCGATTGAATATTGGTATCAGCAGTGAAAACTGTTTGAATTTCATCACTGCAAGGAAAAGCATTGTTGCACATCGTATTTAGAGAAAAGCCTACACGGAAACTGGACTGCTATAATTATCAACTTAACAGTTTCTTTTTCCTGCCATATTGTGTCCAAAAGTAAGCACATTTTTTATAAGGAATTTTTTATGCAAATTGACTTTATAAATACAAATCAGCACTCAAAAAAGTTACAAATATTGATTGCATTAGTTTTCTATTGCAGAGGATAAAAATGACCTAACAACAGGTTTACCTAACCTAATCTGACACAAAAACTTATTTACACTTGTTTTTTACTATCCAACATTAATTAGACTGCTAGCGCCATTTACGAGAAACATCGGAAAGTAAAGAATATGAAGAAGACGGGATAACCAGTGGATTGGCTTAGAAAAATGACCTGTCAGAGCAGCGTTCGGGTAAATCGGCTAAGTGCCCTTTCGCATTGCCCAAACGGTGTTCGGGCATGCAACTTTTTGAGAAAATTTGAAAGTTATTTTTGAGAAATAATACTTTCTGAACTTATCATGGAAAAAAAGATAATTTTTTAAAATTATCTTTTTACTCAATTAAAGTAATGAAATAGATGCTTATAGTAATGTCACATTTTGGTTTATAATGCACTCGCAAATCTGAAAGAAAACCCTGAAATAGCACAATAATCAAAATCTATTGTAGGTAGGCTCGGTATATTTTCCAGCCCTGAACCCTGAAATAAAAGACATTGCGTAAAGAAGTGAAATCACAAGACCAGTGAAGGGAAGCGGATTTTGCCGGAACGCGCTTTCCACAAACTCAGAACCTAATATTTCGAAGAAAAGTTGAACATAACTCAGCTGCCTTAACCTATTAAATATACTTCTCTGGGAGGCTGAGATATAATAACCATTAGTTGATGGGATCACATGTGAAGTGAAATCATACAAGCCGATTTTACCGTTTCACAAACTTACGAAAAATTATTTTCTAAACTGATGCTGATACTCATTTTGATGTCCGCCTTCATTGAAGTGATTTTGGTGAAAATTTCTGCCAATCTTTTTATTGTTTAAAAAGTTTACAAGAGAGATGTGGTAATAGGGAGTTCATGAACACAGTTTCCTTTCATTCCTTTTGCTGAAAGGTATTTGGCTTTACAATTTACTACCTGAGTCTCGGATTGTGCCAATTTAGCTTTTATTTTCTGCAAGTTGAATTTTAAAGTTAGAACAATCGATATTGAATTTGAAGCATCGATGAAATGAGAAGAAAAAGGAGGCAAATAAATGCGAAGAATTTTTTGAAGCAGGAAAAATAATGAGCCAACAACAATCCTCCATTCTTCGATTTTATTATTTTAATCATTTAAATCGAAAATGTGCTATAAAGATACAATTGAAAAATTAATAACTAAAAAACCTGTATTTTCACATTTAATCCCAAGATTAACAGGCAAGTAATAGGCATGTGAAACTGGAAATCGGTTTTTACAAAAAAATCTTCAAGAACAAGTGTAGAATAGACAAGTGTGCTGAAAGGAAATGTACAACCACATCAGAATTATTCAATTGAATTCAATTAATAAAATATTTTAATATTATTTAGGAAAGACTTCCAAAATGAATTTATTTTTTGCTATGAGGGACAATTCCTCGTAATGATAATTTTTATAAAACGAAAATACGTTATACTCAAGAAATACCAAAGTAAAGGATAAAATAAATGAAAAAAACAAATGACTCGCTTCACGATGCCATAAAAAAAGCATTCTTTAGTTGAGAAAGAATTTTTGGCTAATGGTAGTACATTAAAAGTCCTCTAAGAGATCAACCATCTCAACGACCGAATTCGTTTGTCACAGAATATCCGGACCATTAGATATAATCTTAAAACAACCTCTATTAAAAGGCCAATAAAACCCCTCCGAACGGCTGGATTGATTTCCCTTTCTACTTCAATGAAACACATTCTTTCATCTCTCCTTTACGTCTGCATTTATTATTAACACAAAAAGAGAGAAAATATAGAACAAAAAATTCATACACGCTTAAACAACACCGGAAATCAGATCAAAGTTATTCATTTCTTTCCCAGTGTGAAGAGAAAAGTGAACTTCGGTCTATACCAGATAGAGACAATTAACAGTTCATTTATGCCTTTCAGGCACTAATTCGGACTCTGACAAAGAAGCTGCTGATATGGATTCTGACTACCAGAAAACGAAACTTTCAGTTCAGCAGACTTTCTGAAAAATAGAAAAAATGTCCGTTCCTCAAAAACATCCGAAGAAACGGTTAAGGATTTATTTTTCCAATTATTAAAAAAAAATTCAAAAGTTAATTCGGAGAAAAATGAAAGATCTAAGCAAACACAAATTGTATTTTTTTTAGAAGAAAGTGAAATAAAGTACTCTTTTCTTTAGATGGATTTTAAAATTCGCTTTATCAGGAATAATGAATAAGATTATGTTTAAATACGTATTTTGTACTTTTTATATTTGCATTTCATTTAGTCGACCTGCGTTTTCTTAAATAAATCTCTTTTGGAATCAATTTAAATAACCACTGTTTCCTTTCTTCGAAAGATCCTGCAATTATCATGAGTAATTCTTATTAATAGGGAATTCACCTAAAATTATTTATAATCATTGTCAAGGAAATTTGCTAGTGTAAAACTATAAGATATCTGTAAACAAATTTTTTAAAAACTGTTTACAATGAAAAGAATTTATAATTTTCAGAACTAAAGATCTACAGAAAGATAAGGATTTTTTCCTTAAAATACTGTCAGTTATCCTGGCCTCAGGCATTTTTAGTAAATCTTTATTTTATTCAATTTGAATGCGTTTCACTTTTAAATAAAATAGTTTTATTTAGTTTGATCATAAATAACAGCAATTAACTTACCTAAGCAAAACATAAAAAATATATCACAAGTAAACTGCTCAAAATCAAAGTAATCTGAAAATGTTAAAAGAACTCAATCCTAATATCTAGAATTTAAATCAGAAAATATAATTAATTATTTGCAGAAACATTTTTAAATTAACATAGAATTATAGTTAATCTTCTTATTTGCTTATTTTTAAAATGGTGCTTAAGAGTTAAATGTTTAAGATGCAATGTATTGTAAAATCTCTGCCGACGAGGCACGATACGATTAACGGAGTGCTTGAATTCTGCGTTCTTCTTCCTCGGAAATCTGATGTTATTAAATACGTTTCTCGAGTACGATTTAATTCTAACTAGTGAAGTAAGTAATTTTGAACGGTGTTTTTTTCCCTTTAATTTCAATAATAAGAAACTGGGAAAAATTTCGAACATCACTTACTCTAAAGTGTAACATCACTTGCTATCAATGAAAAGTGCATAGGTTTTTGAATTATAAACTGTTATGTTGGACATTCACGGGCGCTCCACTGTAAGCAAATTCAATCACACCACGCCAAAATTGGTAGCCAATGAGAGAAACAATGAGAATTGGAGCAGTGTACTCAGAAGTCGGGATATTCAACTTGTCTGGACATCGAAGCAACCCATTTGGACTGCTGGGCGATAAATGCTGAAATGCGACCCGTCATGATACGTGGGGGATGAGGCTATCTGACTCTAGGAAAATGGAAGAACACGGGCGTCCGCATTTTTAAAGGCGGGGAGAAGTATGTGGAGTTGTGGTTCGGAGCGACCCGTAGCGGATGGGTCTGTGGTTTGCGCAGTGAGATATTTATTATCGGACCGTATCATTACTCCGATTTAGACTTTGCCAGCAATTAGAGATTTTTGAAACTTCATATGCGCCAAATCTATTATGTGACCTTCCACTCTCTCAAAAAAATGTAATGTTGTCGTGTGGACCAATTCTTTTTTCCCCTGCTGTGTCTATATTCTTAATTTTCTTATTATTTAATTAAAAATGGAGATTCGAAAAACACCGATTTAAATAGAAACGGGACGCAAGATTTAAAATTGTATTTGGTTGAAATTGTGTGCAAAAAAAGTTTGGGTTGACTGAATTTGCCAATCATCCACACTGTTTTCTCGAAATAAAGCATATATTAAATAGTTTTAATAATTAAAAGAAAATTTAACAAAATTCACTTTGACATTGTCTTTGATAAAAAATTAGCCTTTGTATACTGAATTATTGATTTAAATTAAAATAAATATTATTTTTAAATTATTCATACATTAAACTTTATAACATTATTCTAATCGAAATTGTCAGATTGGATTTGAAACTATTAAGGTAAAAACATTTAATTATTTTATATGTATATTACAGAACAGAATTGGAAGCGTGATATCCAGTTTTAATTTTTTTTTCATTGCACAATTCACTGTTTTACGAGCACACTTTCTCCGCGATTAATCTTTAAAAACCCAAAGTTTACTATACTTTTTATGAAAATACATATTAAGGAAACATATAAAATTAAAAAAGAACAAATTGTTTTAAATGCTGGGTAAAACTTTTTCCAGGGATTTGATTTTTGCCTCATTTCATGTCCCTGTTTGTACCTCCATCCGGCGGCAAACTGAGGAATTAGTGTTTCTCTCTCGAAAATGGTAAGATAAAGGTATAAAAGTCAGTTACAAAGTTGTAGAGCATCATTGATTTAACACAAAAAGACATCTTATGCACATAAATACTAAGAATAGGAAACTTAGAACGAATATTCGTTTTCTCTTGATTTCCGAAACTGTGACGTCAGAAAAAGTGAATATCATTAAAAAACGCTAATTTTGGAGAAAAATGCCCAAAATAGATGTTTTACTGTGGGGATAACTCAAGCTGCAGGGGTATACGACTTTTCCGCCAACACTGCAGAACAGGATATTCGACCACTTATTGCTGACGCTTTTTCTTACTTAACACCTAATATGAAAAATGGGTACAACGTGAAATTCAAACAGGCGTCGAAATGCTTACTATTGAACACCGAAAATAAACGCATCGAGTAATCTGGACGTGACGAACATCTCACTTCTCAGAAGGTCTGAGATAGTATAAATACCGACTGTAATGATGAACTTAGCCGACTGAAAAAAATAAATATTTTCATGATGTCTAATATGCAAGCCTGCTCATGCATTGCATGCAAGATTTATAGCTGTACCATAAACGATCAATGAGCTTAGAAAATAGGGAGAGAACAGGACAAATAATAAATAATATGTAAAACAAATTTCATGAATGAAAATAAATACAAAAACGTATAAGGTAATATTTCGCAAAAATACCGACTTTAGTAATAAAAATGCACATTCTTTCCTAAAGGGTGAAATCACTTTATCCAAACGTCTTCGGCGTAGAAATAAAATATTACGTTCGATAATCCCATCAAAGTTTCCCGACTGATGGCCAAATTGCCAACGCGGGAAAAAATCTGGGGTGGGTGTCCCATCCTCCTCACTCCCACCTCGCCAAGTCCTACGAGTAATAATTCGTTTTTCCCCTCTCTTTCTAACACATTTCGTCACTTGACAGTGTTGGAAATCGCAGACAAATAAATGAAGTTTAAAGCATTCTGGTCATAGCAATAATATCCATGAGGTATCTTGTGATGTCCTACAACACTGTAATTGACAATTTCTTTCCTATATAGTTCCGCTTTTGAGATAGGAGCCCTATTTCCGAAATTTGTCGCCAGATGACGATGTGAGTGGACTCATAAAGTAGTGCATAGTCACTTTCCTGTACCTGGACATCACGTTTATGACTGTAGCTGCAGTTGCTCTGAAATTAAGGCGGGTTAAGGATAAGGGACTTTAATGGACATCTTGTATATACCATTGACATTAATGTATTGCAAATAGACATCAATATATATATGTACATTCAAATTATTTGTATGAATGATTAATTAGTATAGAAAAAGATTCACTTTCTTGGGTATAATCAGAGTTAGAGCGCTTAATTGTCAGTTGATCTTCTATCTGCCAACCCATAGCCCAAGATTCTATATCATTCTATTTTGGTTTCATGTAGAGCATTTTTCCTGAAACTTTTTTTCTTTATTTCGTGCAATTGAGTTTGTATAAGTTGTCACATTAACTTATCGACTTACTCTTCATCGTATGAATACGGTTGCATTATATCTATCTAAGCGTCGGAATAACTACACCCAACTGTTATCAGATCTACTGAATCATTTTCTCTGACATTTTTCTAATATTCTTGTGATGTTTCCATAAAAGAAGCATTTGAACATTTTTTAAATAATAATAGACACACCACAAGTAGTTTTGGCCTCCTTGAAGTATTCCACTTTATTGCGAAAAGCTTTTTCGCCGGGAAAATAATTTCAACTCAATCCCTTATGTATAAATTTATATTCATTATTTTTATTATGGTTTTGGTTTTTTTTTATCTAGATGAAGAAATTAAATTTTTATTTAATTATTATTTTTAGAGTTGTTTTTTTTTAATATTTCTTAATTAAAATCAAAACTGCCTGAATTCAGTGAAAAATAAGACTTTATTTAAATTCGATGATTTGAAGGGTCGTGGATCGAATAGGTACAAGTCAAATGTTAGAGGTTAACAAAGAACTACTCTAAGGCTAGGTTAGAAACTAAGGAACTACAATACAAGTACATGAATGGCTAGTCCAAAGAGTAATACTAACAAAAAAGTAGTGCTTATCCAAACATAATAATAACTTATTTGAATTTACTTAGGAAGAAAAGTCGTTGAACTATAGTATTATGTTGAAAAGCGAGGAAATCTTCTTAACTATGCGTAGTAGCTAACTGTCATGGACTTTGACAGCACAGTCATGTGCAGCAGGGTGTGCTGGCCAGCAACGGAGATAACCAGTTTTGTTAAAATGTCACAATGGGCTTACTTCGATGAGAAGGGTGGCGAACAGGAAAAGAAATAGGCATCTCATAATGTCTGTTATACATGGGGGTTTAACATTTTCGGAAATAAACTCAAGGCAAATAAAATCTCTTTCATTTTCTATTTCAATTTTATAGAGAACCAGCCAGTCAGGAAGGGCACTATTTTTATTTAACCAAAATAAAAGGCTACATTAGCGAAAAAAGATAATGTGTTCTACAAAGAAAGCACTTTAGCTCATTAACCGATACTTCTCAGCACTGATTTACCTTTGCTTCTTCCTCGTATATTCTTTGATTAATCATCTTATTCTGAAAATTTATACAGTATTAAAATCGAAAGAATCTACACAGTGAAGGCCCAAATTTTGTAGCTTTTGATTTGTTACTCTTTAAAAATTATTCAAAAGGCAATGCAAATGGATCGCGACTTAATAATAAAAACTAAATTCCTACAGGAACCACATTTTATTAGCATTTGGAATTCGGGAGAAATAATTTACATCGTACTATTCTAAAGAAGAATCACTTGTACACTGTAGAGACATTTC
>BGPR01045999.1:0-12165 GCA_013235015.1 Araneus ventricosus | reverse complement strand
ATTTTTAGTTTCAATTAATTGTTCTTTAAATTAAATGAAAGCCTAATAGGGCACTAACTTTTATGTTGATCCCACCGATAGGAACTTTCCAAAACATCGAAAAATTTCTTGTGCAAGCTTCCGAGTGTTTTCATATCTAACTTGCAACGTTTATATAACTTTGTTGGAATTATCGCGATAATTATCAAGCGATTATTTATTTATTTTATTCTTATCTTTTACAACGAGGGAGCGGAAGAAACAACGTTCTATGCAATGTTCTTTTCGTCCAAATGAATTCTGAATTAATTTGTTTTTCAGACTAAACGAAGAATTTTAGATTAAACGGAACTATAAAGACCCTAATATCTGTGATATAATTCCACCTATAAACAAACAAACTTTCAAACATCGAAAAAATTTCATGAATAAATTTTCAAGTGTTTTCAAACCATGCTGGCAATATTCAGAAAAAATTTTAGAACTGTCGCGAGCAAGTTATATAACTAGCAGATATTTTATTTATTTGTTCTTTTTTTATACCATGAAAAAAAAGAGAATTATTGTCCGAAGAATTTTTTTTTTTTTTTTGCGTTCGAATCTTTCGAATTAATTTGTTCTTTAGATGAAATAAAAGCCTAATACCGTAAAACGGGGTTACTTTGCACCAATTTTCATGACTTCCAACAGAATTTGGAGATTAGTTACATGCATTTCTCTAAAAGAAAGGCTTTTCTAATTTTTTCCTCATTGAGAGATTATTAGAGAAACGTTTTGCAGCAAAATTTGGATCATACAACGATTTAATAATTAATTATGGTTTTTCGAAATTTTGGTGCAAAGTTACCTCATAGCTGGGGATACTTTGCACTTGTTAATTTTTTTTTCAGTATATTACAAAAACAAATTCTCTGGATGCATTTCTAGATATACTTATTGAAAGCGGGTGGAAATATACAAGAAAAATAATTTTCATAAATGACTGATTATAATTAATAATTTTACTTCATTGCATTCGGTCAAATCAGGATAGCGCTTTAAAAATCTTTTTATCCCATTATTTCCGGATGTATTATTAATATATCTATCTATTACCGCTCCACCTAGTAAGATAAACGCTTATTATCGTTTTAAGATCTATACTACTGACAGGAAAACCGTAGTCACTGAATTGGACTACACGTTGCAAAGGTCTTTTTCTTCTCATTGGAGAAAACCAGGGATTTTCCTTGTTTAGTTATGTGAATTAGCTTTCTTTTGTAACAAACTGTTCACTTAGGGTGCCAAGAAAAGCTTCTGCTTCTTTAAAAATAACTTAATCTTGTGAAATCGTGTTAAATCAAGCTTCTAAGGTCTCTGGAGAGAACTCCATATGCTTAAGAGTACCTAACTTCGTTTTATATACCCTGGGAATATCTGAAGCTTAAGAAAACCTTGCTCTTATTATATAATACAAAAATAAATTAAAAAACCATCTGGACTTGCTGTTTATCACAAATTTCCATGGTGCAAAGAATCCCTCCTTTTCGGTGCAAAGTTACCCCAGGTCAGAAAAAATTAATTACAACTTCACTAACAAATATAATTGGCATTCAAAGCAACAAAATGAAAGCTAGGCTTATTATCTTTCACATTTAAATGCACTTGCCTTCAGAAATGTCATACTTTCCTCACCAGAGACAGATTTTACAGCACTAAAATTTTCTCTGAAAGATTGGCTCATTGTCTTTTCGGAATGAACCTCCTGAATGATTGTTATGTGGGTGTCAGGGATGGCCAACTGAAGACAAGTTTTTTCAATGAAAAGATTTAATGATGATTTCTAATTACAGTTAAATGGCTTAATAAATGAGTGGCTATGTACAGATGATAAACACAAGAACACAAAGTAATAATCGTTGGAGAGTCACACACATTCCCTTCGTCGCAATCGTCTTTGGAGCAAGCGTCTCTTGCGAACATCCCGTCTGGATGTCAGAACGTCAACTGGGCAGTTCTCCTTAGATCCGCTAGAGGCGCGGCGGGAATGACGTGGGATGCCGCCAGTCTGGCACCACAATCTCGGCCTTCCTGGATTCGGCTGGTCCTCCAGACGACACTGCAATTATACAAACAAAACAGAAAGAAAAAGAAACACAGCAGAAATAGAAGATTACAAAGTTCTGAAAAAGAAAAAAGAGTTCATGATATTAGAGTTCGGACATCGTGTTCCAGGGTTTCAAGTATTCAGCACATGTTGTCGTAAAATTGGGTCCTTCGTGGTTTCCCTCTTTGACGACGTCGTAGGTATTTCCTCCTTTTGCTCTAGTGATACTGTAGGGTCCAAAATACTTCGGCTTCAGTTTCAGGTTTGGTCCATACTGAGTTCTTTTGATGGCAACAAGATCTCCAACTCTGTAAGGTTTTGGTTCACGTCTTCTTAAATTGTATGTTTTACGGTTTTCTTCTTGAATCTTGAAGATTTGCTGCTTTGCATGCTTTCTTAGTTCTTCTCTTTGAGCTTCAAAATTGGCTTGGAATTCAGCTTCGACCATTTCTTTGAGCTTATCTAAGCCTCCAGTATTCATCTTAGTACCAAAAAGCAATTCGAAAGGTGTGGTGTCGATACTTCGTTGATAGGTGGAATTTATCGTTTGCTGTAGTTCATTTGTGAACTCATACCACTTGTTTGGATTTTCTAGGGATAATTTTGAAAGGACTGATATGATGGTCTGGTTGATACGTTCAATCTGTCCATTGGCTCTTGGCAGGCCAGTTGTAATTGCATGATGTTTTATTTCTTCTTTGGCACAATAATCGGCAAAATCACCAGAGGTAAAAGCTGTACCTCTATCAGAGATTATTTGGAAAGGGCTTCCAAACACAGCTTTTTGAATTTCCAACTTTGCTATCACTTCAGCTGATGTTGTGCTTTTTGTAGGATAAATCCATACAAATTTAGTAAATGCGTCGATGATTGCCAAAACATATTTATAATTTTTATTCGTACTTTCCAAAGGTCCAAGATGATCGATGTGATACGTGTGCAACGGCGTGTCTTCTTTTTGTAACGGGTGCAGAAGACCCTCCTTCTTTCCTCTTTTCTGATTTATCAGGATACAATGGACGCAGTTGGATATGATCTTCTCTACTTTTTGTCTAAGTTTGGGGATGTAATAATAATCTTGAAGGTGTTTCTCGGTGTATTTAACTCCAGTATGTCCTCTTTCATGTGCATTTCTTATAATTTCGGTTTGCATACTGTCAGGCACAACTACTAATTCTTTACCCTCAACAAATTTATACAAAATTCCGTTTCGATCGCAATAGTTTTCGCAAGCAGAAATTCTTAATAATTCTTTTATTGCTTTTACTTCATTGTCATTATCTTGAGCTGATTTTAATCTCGGTAAAATGTTATCAAATGAAATACAAAATATGTCTATGGGAGATCTACTTAGGGCATCAACATGAGTCATCCGTGTACCAGAACGATGCTCAATGACATAATCGAATTCTTCCAGCAATAAAGCCCAACGTGCAACGCGAGTAACCAAGTCTTTTTTTTGCATAGTTTTTTCGAGCGCGGAACAGTCTGTTACAATTTTGAAAGGAATTCCTAATAGGTAAACACGAAATTTCTTTATTGCTTCTATCACAGCAAGAGCCTCAAGTTCATAACTAGAATATTTCTTCTCGGCGTCTGTTGTTTTCTTACTCATGTAATAGGTAGGATGGAAGTTTTTATCATCAGGGGATTTTTGCATTAAAATAGCTCCGTATCCCTCTAAGCTAGCGTCAGTGTGCAATTCAGTTTCGTAATTAGGGTTATAAATTCTTAATACAGGTTTTTCAGCTAACATTAATTTTAATTGATTAAATGAGATTCTTTCCTCTTCACCAAATTTAAACTTTCGGTCTTTCTTCAAGAGATCACTTAATGGTCTAGCAATAGTGGAGTATTTTGGTATAAACTTTCGGAAATATCCGGTGAGTCCTAAGAAACTATGAATTTGTTTTAGATTAGCTGGTTCCGGAAAATTAAGGACAGCTTTAGTTTTTAGAGTAGATGGGAAGATTTTACCATCTTCAACGACATGGCCCAAGAATTCAATGCGCTTCTTCAAAAAATGAGATTTGTTAAAGTTGATCTCTAGTCCATATTCACTAGCAATGCTTAGAACACGTTCGACTCGTTCAATTCCTTCTTCAAATGAGGAAGATAAAATGATGATGTCATCCAAGTACGGGAGAACAATACCATCATTAATTAAAGGTCGAAAAATGGTGTTAATGTACCTTTGAAACACGGCTGGAGAATTACATAATCCAAAAGGGACTTTAAGGAATTGATATTGGCCTTCATGGGTGACGAAAGAGGTATATTTTCTACTATCTTTGTTTACATCAACATGGAAGAATGCATTCTTAAGATCGATAGTACTGAAGACGCGTGATCCTTGCAATCTGTCTAAAATATCCTCGATTAATGGGAGGGGAAATCTATCCTTCACAACCACTTTATTTAGTTTCCTATAATCAATGCAAACTCGAGGGGTTCCATCTTTCTTTCGGACGATTACCACTGGGCTACTGTATTCTGAAGAACATGGTTCTACAATCCCTTGTTCTAACCATTCAGCTACTTGAGTTTGGACAATTTTTTTCTCTGAAAACGGTAATCTACGAGGCTGATGGGAAACAGGTTCATTACTTTTTACCAAAATGTTCAATTCAACATTTGTTGTTTTAGTTTTGTGCGGTACGTAATTTAAAATTGATTGTTGTACCTTATCTTTAAAAATATTTGGAACGTCAGGTCCAATGTTTAGTTCAACTTCGTTAGGGGTTACATCAATTGGTAGGACGGATAATGAGTCAACTTCCTCTATACGCTGAAATTTTTCTTTAATCACAATTCCATCTTCATTAATTACCGTCTCACCTTGCATCAATACATTCATACCAACAATCACATCATAAGACATAGCATTATTTTCTACAACATATATATCTGCATTACATTTGAAATCATCAATTTTAATGTTACCCTTAAAATAACCTAATGGGTTTACTTTGCATTTACCAAATCCACTTAAAGAGAGATTCAATGGGTACAATTTACAAATATTTAATTTATCAAACACTGATTTACGAAGCAACGTCGCTTGACTTCCAGTATCGATAAGTGAATTAACGCTTATATCTTCAATTGTTACTTTATTGTCAAACTTTGGTTTGAATTTAACGTCCAAGGTGGCTACTTCTGGTTTAGACTTCGTTTTATCACATTCTGAAGCTTTATGTCCGAAGGTTCCACATTCAAAACATTTAAATCCTTTATCCTTATGTACACAGAATCGTGAGATATGATTTGGGTCTCCACAGTTAAAACAAAATTTACTCTTGCGACTTTCAAAATTATTATATTTCATTCTTTCAAACCCACCACTTGATTTTACTTTATTTGCACTTTCGTTTTTAGAGTTGAATCTATCATCATGCACTTGTTTCGGTTTTAATTTATCAAAAGAATTAAATCTAGGATTGGAATCATATCTTGCTTTGTTTTTATCGAAAACGCCTTTACTTTTCGCGTAATCACTCTTTATTACTTCATAAACTTTAAGTTTTTCTTTAAATTCAAGTAAATTCTTACATCTGTACAAAATTGTTTTGTTTTCTTGCCTATCATTGATACCTTTAATCACATAATACATTAAAGCGGCATCTTCAATTTTACCAGAACTGCATAATTCTTTCATTTTTAAAAAGTATTCTGGAGCGGATTCAGAATCCCTCATTTTTCTTTTACTCAAGAGTTCATGCAAGTGAGCTGAATTTATCTCAAAAGAAAATTCATCGATCAACGCTTGTTTCAATTTTTGCCACGAATTAATTTGTGGTTCCATTCTTACAAAAAGAGCAGCAGTTCCGCCAAGCGACCTTTTAGCAAAGATAAACTTTTGTAAGTCTGACAGACTAAACAATTGCGAAATGTTTTCAAAGTGATCTAACCAATTAGCTATATTTTCATGCGATTCTGCATTAAATTTAGAAATGGCACTTTCGATATCGGAATAATTTATAACAGTATTCTGAACGACAGAGCTTTTACACTTATCAACAAATTGCATGTCATAAATCTTATTTGCATCACACTGCATATTACACTGCGCTTCACACTGCATGGAAGAATCTCTTTTATTTGAACTTTCACCTTCGAAAGAATCGCTTTTTTTATTTTCTTTTTCGAAATCATTTGCCGTTTCTTCATCCAAGTCTGACTCATCGATATCTGCCCGCGAAAATTCAGCTAACGCTTCAAGGTTACACAAGAAAGAAAGAATTCTTTTTGATACTTCCGGCTTTGAGCCATCAAATGAAATATTTAAAATATTACATATCGTAATGAGTTCGTTCAGCGAAAATAACTCATCCACACTTTCTAACTTTTTTTTAAATTCGTCACTTTCGACTTGAAAATCAAATCCAATAAATTCTCGTATTCTCTTTCGATTTGATCTATCGCCAAGAGAATCGAAAAGGAATTTATGCAAAATCTTTATTTTTTCTGTTTTACAATTCTTCAATGCAGTGCTAATTTCTTGAATATCATTTAAAGTAGTCATTTTAACAAAATGAATGCTACTTACCCCTTTCAGAAGAAATGATATATAATCCGGTTTCGTAAATAATCAACAATGTCCACTTTCACAGTTGCTTTTCGTCACAATTTTTTTATTTTACAAAGTCGCAGTTCTTCAATTATCAGTTCAGTTCATTTATATTGCGTCATATCCTTGTTCATTCGTCTACATCAATCGTCAAAAATATTTGCGTTTCATCCCACTTCTGAATTGTGGGTGTCAGGGATGGCCAACTGAAGACAAGTTTTTTCAATGAAAAGATTTAATGATGATTTCTAATTACAGTTAAATGGCTTAATAAATGAGTGGCTATGTACAGATGATAAACACAAGAACACAAAGTAATAATCGTTGGAGAGTCACACACATTCCCTTCGTCGCAATCGTCTTTGGAGCAAGCGTCTCTTGCGAACATCCCGTCTGGATGTCAGAACGTCAACTGGGCAGTTCTCCTTAGATCCGCTAGAGGCGCGGCGGGAATGACGTGGGATGCCGCCAGTCTGGCACCACAGTTATATATGTTTAAGGAATGAAATACACTAGCCAGTGTTCCTAAGAAGTTAGGAAACAATCTGAATCCCATACAATCAGTTGATATATATTTCACTTTTCACACAAATTTTGCACTGGTGCAAAGTTACCTCCACGAGTGCAAAGTAACCCCATTTTACGGTATGCAGCAAGTAAATTCTAACTACTCTGATGTTGCCTTCAAATCAAAATGGCGCTGAATCTCGATAATGGTAATTTGCAAACTTTTCGATATTTATCGAGAAAAATCTATGGAAAATAAAGAAGAATGAAAAACTTGTCTTCCATAGACTTAAAATGTACAAATTCTTGTTCCAAATTCAATTTAAATATGTAAAAAATTTTCCAGACTTTTTTTCAAAACGATGCAAATTCACTTCTTTAAAAATTATGCGTAAGAACCTTAAAAAATTGTTGTTGTGGCAAGAAATCCTTATTAAAAACTTAGGTTTCTTATAATGGCTTGGCCGTCCGTAGATATACTCTTTGTGGCCCCGATTTTAGCCTGCTTACTGCACAAGTTACTTAGATAAAAGTTAATGAGATTTTTCTAGGGGATTTAGATAGGAAGTCTGTACAAATGTAGTTGACAACGAAGCCTTTCAAGATCCGACACAATTTTGCCTTAAAATCAAAATGGCGCTGAATCTCGATAATGTTAGTTTGCAAACGTTTCGATATTTATTATATTTATCGAGAAAAATGTATGGAAAATAAAGAAGAATGAAAAACGTGTCTTCCGTAGACTTAAAATGTACAAATTCTTGTTCCAAATTCAATTTAAATATGTAAAACATTTTCCAGACATTTTTTTTTCAAAACGATGCAAATTCACTTCTTTAAAAATTATGCGTAAGAACCTTAAAAAATTGTTGTTGTGGCAAGAAATCTTTATTAATCCTTATAACCGCTTGGCTACTCTTTGTGGCCCCGAAGTTAACCTGCTTACTACACAAGTTACTTAGATAAAAGTTAATGAGATTTTTCTAAGGATTTAGATAGGAAGTCTGTACGAATGTAGTTGACAACGAAGCCTTTCAAGATCAGACACAATTTACAAAAGCTTACTTAATTAGTTGGTGAGTTTTTCGTTCGCAATAGCGAAAGTGAATTTGGGTTTTGGGTCAGAACTTGGTGGGAGGAACCTATCACGAAAAAAATAATGAATCGTGCGATGGACACTGGATAAGCTGTAGAAGAATAATTGGTTTCTAGGAAGAAAAAAAAAAGGTTTTGGATGACCAAATTTCCCGAACTTCAGAATAGGTCACTCCAGATATTGCGGAGGAAAAATAGACAAATATATAACAATAATAAATAAATAAATAAAAGAGCGGAGTGTTTCGCCTTCGACTCTCCCGTATTCTGTAAAACCTCGATTATCCGGATTATCCTTTATAAACCGGATAATGGAAATTCTGTTAACCGAACCGGTGCCAGAAAATCGAATTATGTTTTTCATTTTTTAATTAATTCAATGAAATTTTCAGAAAAGGTCGATTTTCACGATGGGAAAGTATGTAAAAGATCGTTTTCGCGAGGTGATCTTTTATAACTCAAGAATTTATTTAGTGGGGAAAAAATAAAAACACAGTTCCACATTCTTTAGCACTTCAACAGTGATGTGAGCAAATTTCATGCATTTTCATGAAGAAAAAATAGCATTGTAAATGTGTCGGAAAGTTTCGTGTTGTTGAGAGGGGACAAATATTTTTTTGAGAATTCTTAAAGAATCATTGGGAAATTGCAAAGAAAGCAGCGAAAGGAACATTCGCGAATACTCTTATTAAAACTGTTCTCAATAAATGCATGTAAGAAGTTTGATAATTGATAAAAGAGTTAAACTGTCGTTACACAATAGTATTTGCGGACTTACTTTTATAAATTCGAAATAAACAATTTTGGAAAGCATTGTCGAAAGAAAAGAAGTCACGATTTAAAATTTAACGTCTATTAACCGAGTTACCGATTATCCGAGGTGATTACAATCCCAATCAAATCGGATAATCAAAGTTCGACTGTACTTACAATGAGTTTTATCTATGGATTCGTGTTATAGTGAAGAAAAATTGAGCATACATTTTGGAATTCTTTTCGTAGACCGATTAAAAAATACAAAACGCGCCTTATTGGGTAAGCATACGAAAAAATTGAAAGGAAAATAATCCCTCTTTTTTTTCCAGTTGCAATAAGGAACAACTCTTATATCCAGTTGTTCTAAGATTTCAAAGGGACAATTTGGGACATTTTACTAAATTCGAGACAAAGAGTCAAAATCTGGTCCAACTAGCTCTGGTTTCCTCAAAATGGATATTTTAAAACAAAGCCCCTGCGGGTCGCAAAAACTCTCTCACTCTCTTTCTCTATTCGATTCTTCAGCATTTGTAAGCAAAAGCAGTTAAGAAAATCATCTTGGTGTGAAAGATTTAGTCAAAATTTATTTTCATTAGACCTATTTTATTTAAATTTTCTTTAAATAATTTTTAATTAACCTTTTACTTACTATTTATTTTCAACCTTTCAACCGTAGCAAAATATTTTGACGAAAATAGGGTCGCAAAATGTTTTTCTACGCGAAAAGGGAACAAAAAGTTTACGAAGCCATGATCTTCAGCACACCGTAGTTGAAGTTTATAAAATGGTTAATAAAGTTAGAGTAATGGCTAAAGTATGATCTCAGAGAAAACAAGTAGAAAGAATGAATAACACAGTTAACCAGTGGGAGTACTCTCCACTTCTGTTTCTCGTATACTTATAAGTATGATGTGTTTTGCGTTTTGCTTCGTAGAATAGTAAAGGGAACATATCTGCCAATTTCATCGTTGCGTTTTTGAGTCATCTCGTTCAAACACAAGCGGAAGGGATGGACAAACTTTCCATTGATGGATTTCATGCAAAATGTGCTCGTATGTATGATTTTTGTGTAAACACCGCATACGGTAATTTCATTCGTGTAGCCCTTTGTGTTTTGAGTTACCGTATTCATAGACAGACAAAAATAATTCTAACAATGGGCTTTTCAGACTGAGGGAGTGCTAAAAGGAGATTCATCAAAATCTCGAGACTCAAATTTTTGAGGATTACGATATTTTCTCTTCGTACACAGGGTGTCCCAAAAAGCGTTTATTTCCTTAAATATTGATTTTAGACATATAATTTTAATTACAAAGTTTCATCAAATAAGGTAAGAATTTGTGGAAGTTGAAAATAAAAAAATTAAGAAAATTAAATTTTTATACGTGCCCCATAGAGAAAAGTGTCGATGAGTGAAATGTTCCTCTTACACTTACCTATGCATAAACTAAGTTTCACCATTATGTCTGCAAAATTTACAGAGATATGTTAATTTTTAAATTTCAAGGGGCTTCTCAAAAATTTACATGGAGATGTTTATTGCAGAAATGCAAATTTATTCAACAAAGAAAAAAAAGCGAAATGCAAATATTTCTCAAGTAGTATATCAGCCAACCATCCCGGATTGAAAATAAATTGCCAATGGCACATACTGTTACCCAATTTCATTTGCAGATAGTTGCAACTATCGACTTGATAAAGAATGGAAGGACAACTTGAGAAACTGAAAGTTTAAGGTATAACAGGAAAATAGCCTAATATTGAACCAGAATGCTGAATTATTTGCTCTTATCGTGGTGCGTATTAATAGGCTTAAGCTTTACTTAAAAACATTGGCGACTCGTCCTTTAGGTCTGCAGAGTTGCAGAACTCACTAAAATTATTTTAAATATTCGTATTTTTGTTTTATTCTTTTTTGCTTACTTTTCCATTCTGAGAGTTCGATTATTAACGAAAAAAGTTAAAAACCAGAAAAGAAGACAGAAAATGAATGAAAAAGTAAGACAGACCAGGATGGGATGCACACCAAATAGTTTGGGAAAGCACTAAATTTCGCTCATTGCGTACAACTAAGTGACATAATGGACGAAGGCGAATAGCTATTCTTTCCTTCTTAGCAAGAACTGGATTTTCGGATACTCCTGTTTTGAGCTAAAAACCAACTAATGTTCTTTTTTTCCCTTCCTTTCAACCTCACCCATCGTTCGCCTTCGCTCTCTTGATTTTTTTTTCATTGGCTGTTTTTAGGTTTCGGATTCACTTTCATGTTGCCTCAACGGGAACTTGGCTGGTCCCTACATATTAGATTTCTCTTATTAAAACGGAACTCATCGAAAAAAAGTACTGTAATTATCTCAAATACAAATCAGATAATCACAACTACAAGTTTGAACTATTTGAAGGTAAAGTTATTTTTGAAAAATTGTATTTCAATTGTATTCT
Source organism: Araneus ventricosus (assembly GCA_013235015.1). Classification (NCBI taxonomy): domain Eukaryota; kingdom Metazoa; phylum Arthropoda; class Arachnida; order Araneae; family Araneidae; genus Araneus; species Araneus ventricosus. The sequence goes on along the minus strand of BGPR01045999.1, from coordinate 730 downwards.
AGTAATATTTTTGTAGAACTGCTTGTTTCTGAGCAGATGAGCTGTCACTGCTCATATGCCACCGTGAATATCTTTGAAGGTTCACAAGATGAACTATTTTTGTAAATACTTCTATTAATGTAATTATTTGACTAGTTTTTAGATTTAGCAAGAGTTAAAAAAATGCATTGTTATTTCCTGATTCCGCTCTATAAATATTTTTTAAAATATGTATATTATCCCTAAAATGTACCTCGAAAGACTGGATCAAACAGCAGTGAGAGATATGGAAAAGTGGTCTAAGTCGACAACTTTGTCTTCTTATATATCTGTAAGTTTTGCAGATAGAATCGCGCAACTTTGTTTGTGAATAGATGAATGTAAAAGAAACATTTTAACTAATTGACATTTTTGCTCTATGGGAGCCGTATAGAAATTTAATTTTTATAACTTTTTATTATCAATCCCCTGGGATATCAAAGTATTTATTTGATGGAACCTTGCAATTGGAAGTATATGTCTAAAATCAATATTTAAGGAAATAAACGCTTGTTCCACTTTTTTGGGACATCCTGTATTTAATATATTAGAAAGTAAAAAGAGTTATTTTGTGTTAAGAGAGTATTGATTTTTTTTCTGAAAACATTAAAAAAGTCGTCATTACTGTCAAAAATTCATGTTAACCATAAATACAATCATTTTCCATCTTCAGTAATTAATTAATTAATTTATGTTTTTTATTTGGTTGGCG
>BGPR01045998.1:0-12165 GCA_013235015.1 Araneus ventricosus | reverse complement strand
AAAGTACTTTGGATTGGTTGCATTATTGCACATAGTCCCGGTACTAGGGAGCTAATATTAGAATAGTCAGGGTACTAGAACACAGAAATACTAAAATGGTCGGTACTAAACCAGGTCAGTACTAAAATACAATACTAAGAATAGTCCGGTACTAGAATACCAGTACTACCCAAAATAGTGCTAGAATAGTCTGGTACTAAAATACAACCAAGATAGTCAATTGCCCAAGAGATGCAATACTAAAAATAATTCGGGTACTAGAGAATGGTCAATTGCTAAAAGGCAATACTAGAATAGTCGGTACTAGAATACACAACACTAAAAATAATCCGGTACTAAGAATAGTCAAAATACAATACTAGAATAGTCAGTACTAGAAATACTAAAACAGTCGGTACTAGAATAGTCAGTACTAAAATACAATACTAGAATAGTCAGTACTAGAATACAATACTAAAATAGTCGGTACTAGAATAGTCAGTACTAGAATACAATACTAGAATAGTAACAATACTTACTCCTCAGTTTCGAACAAGTTAAAAATCAGTTGATTCGAATTTTTAAAAATGCATTCTGAACGAGATAAAACATAATAACCTTATTTTTCGTTATATCACGACATTTTTAAGAGATTCAAAAACAATTTTATTTCAAACACAAAATACTTAACATTTTTTTTTCTATTGTATTTTTATCTCAATAGAATTACCTAGAAAATAGGTTATTCTTAAAATTTGTATATATTTTTGGGGATGCTAAAAAAAAACAACACAGAATTTCTTAAGAATGATGGATGCTCAATCCCATATTTATGAATTAGCATTTTCTTTGAAAACTGATACATAATTGACTGGGTTAAGCAAGGTCCTGTTTTAACTCGGCCATTCGACATTTAGTCTGTTTCTCTATAAATTTGTTCATTGCACAGTCATGAACAAACGCGCTGTTCTATTTCCTTCATCTTTGTCTTGAATGTTTTCTTCAATGAAGTCTTTGAAAATGGCGTATATGTAAGTATTATTAATTATCGATTCAGTTTCTAGATGGTAGCCGTTTTGATGTTTCCGTTTCGTGTAACGCTCAGCCTTTTGTTGACAATTCTAGCAAAATGGTAAATGCCGAAAAAATCCGAAGACTGCCTTCACTCTTGAAAGTAAAATTTTCTACAACTTTGTTCCCGTACATTTTTTGCAAAACTTTAATAGTTTACCGGCAAACGAAGGATGGTTTAGTTTAATTATATGTCCCGTTTTGAAGCAACATGAGGGCTAATTTTGGACGGACCTCGTAATATTGAACCGTGGTCAGATAACGATACCGGAGCTCGCGTCCCTCTCCGATTTTCCGCATCATACCACCGGGAGGACGTTTCTCTATTCCTCTATTTTTCCTCTATTCATTAGCATTCGTGTATTTACATTCTAAAGTAATTTTGTATCTCCTTCTTTTACATAAATATAATTATATGTATGTTAGCATGGATGAAACCTTGAACTGATAACTGAGACAAATTTACAGTAACTGAAAAATTCGCCATTTGTACATGTTGGAATCTAGCAAGAGGATATATCTTTCTGCGTTTCTTTTGGAAATTGCTGAATGAATTCATATGTAGTCTCATTGAAAACAACAAGAGTGAATAAAGTTTTTCTCCAAATACATTACTATTTGGAATAAGCTAACATTAGGGGAGAAACTTATCTTTGCCAGTTATAGATAGAAGAATAATAAAAATGTGTTAATTTTGAGAAATACTTCAGAGAATATCTGATTACAATTTAATTATGAAGACAGTTCAAAAAATTGTACGTCATTTTGTACAGTCTATGTTGCGTCATATTCTATTTCTGAAAATTGCAAGGATGGATAAGAAAAGTTTATACCCAGATAGCACGTAAGTTTGCAGCAAGTTTGATTTTGACTTGATATTGCCTTGTCATAGCAAATTTGACGCGTCAAACTTGAAGCGAACTTGTGGCAAGTTCACCGTTTCAACTAGCGCCACCCTCTCTTGCAAAACCTATTTGCTGCAATTTCGCCGTGACAAATAGCGCCACCTAAATTGCATTGCAAGCTTGCAGCAAATTTGCAAAACAAGCGTGATGCAAAGATAGCACAAAGAGATAATTATCTTTGTCTCTGTTTTAAAAAATCATCCGATTTTTAATAGCATCTCCTAGACTGTCCTTCGTTTTATTAATTCAATACATCAATGATAATTTGTAAAAAAACTAACTTTTTTATAAAAAAAATTTTGAAACATTTTTATCTTTTTACTAAATACAGCATTCGTACTTTAAAGAAAACTATATCGCCTTTTTCTGAATGTTGAAATTTTAGCGTTTATAAACAGAATTAAACCTAAAAAACAGTCAATGTTTGTTGAAAAATAAACTTATATATTTTGTCCCATTTTAAAGTAATCACTTTTGAACTCTAATTTCATAATTTATTCTACTAGCAGAATGTAGTTATTAGCAAAAATCGCTCTCTCTTTGACTTCAAATTATATTAGCAACTCAAAAAATTAATGAAATCAAGAAAATAGTTTAAAATAAATCGTATGCGAATCGAATCGAACGGTGTATTAGCGAAATCTATCTTCTCCTCTGAGAGTATAACTGGTCGAATGGTTAGAGCGCCCGCTGCCCGAGCTCTAGGTCGCGAGCTCTATCCTGGGTTGTGTTCGTACTCTGTTTTTGCTATAGTTTGCAATGCAAGTTCGTCCTATGGTGACTTCGAGGCTTGCGTTAACTTGCTGCAAGCTTGTTTCACACTTGTGACTAATTTGCAGAAAGCTTGCAGATTTGCAGTGCAAGTCTGCTGCAAATTTTCTGCAAACTAAAATTGCTATCTGGATAAGAGTAATAAAAAATTTATTAAAATTTATTAATTAAAAAATTATTTATTAATAATAGACAGAAAATCCAAAAGAGAATTAAGAGGCATATTTATAGGCACTCTTTTCCACATAATCACTAAATCTATTTAGGCATTTATCTGAACGTAGGACCAACTTGTTTAACCCCACTTGGTAGAAATCACGTTCCTGCCCATTCAGCCATTTCTTCACAGCTGTTTTCACATCACTGTTTGAAGAGTCCCTTGTTCCAGATAAGTGTTTGAAAATCAGATTGGGTTCCAGATCTGGGCTCTATGGGGGTGCCTCCAGACTTCCAACTTGAACTTTTGCAGCAATTCTAAAGATTTGTGAGCAATATGGGTATTGTCATGCAGGAAGATGACACCAAAATATTCTGGTTAGATGGATCAAAGCCCATGCTGGCTATCGGGATATTGAAGAAGCCGATATTCTCGCTAAAAAAGCCATCATAGAAGGCGTTGTAATGAAATCTCTAAACCCTCGATGCGAACTTAAACAGCATTTACAAGAACTGTTTAAAAAATGGCAAAATCTTTGGGATAATGGAAACACTGGACGTTCTGTTCTTAAAGTGCTCAAAACAGTTGACGTAAAACCAGTCTTTTGGACAAGTGAAGACATTCTGTTTGTCACAGGACACGGTCCATTCCCTTCATTCCTTAACCGTTTCCATTTATCGGATAGTGACTCTTGTGCCTGCGGAGAAGTCGGCGATCACATCCACTATGCGACATCTTGCCCATTGGCTCTCTCTTGGCATATTAGGAAACCTTCTACTTCACTAGAGAGTCTGTGGTACCAAAGAGTCCTGGAGAATCCAAATTCAAGAAAAGGAATAATAAACATGATTAAATTCATAATAGACAATGAAAACATAATACGACTGTAATAAGTACTCACCTGCCTTTGTACAATAACTCTAGCTTATCCTGCATTCAATACACTGAATATACTAAGTCCTTCCTTTCTCATAAATCTTTAATAGTAATCTTCCTATTCCTTGTATTCCACAACTAACATGCAATGGCTCCCCATCACTAATACGTTACTGAAAACCTGTGCATTGATGTAAGCTTCCTCATGTTGTTATCTGTATTTATCATTTTTCTTTCATTCACACCGTGTTATTCAAGATATTGCATATATTCCTTTATTTTGTTGTCAATGCTATGTCTTAACACAAGCTTCGTAAATTCTCCATTACCATTCTTCTCTTGCTGTAATTTTTTTGCAACTCAATAAAGTCCACCTACATCTATACCAACCCGGATAGGAGGTACATGAGCTCTAGAGACGGCGGTGTGGTGTTAAAGTGTTAAAGGAGGATGAAACCATCACTCAACATTTAAAAGCGTTTGCGTCGGATGGCCTTCACGATGGCTCAGTGACTATTTCCTTCTTCCGAAATTGAAGGAGCACTTATCTGGAACAAGGTTCTCTTCAAACAGCGATGTGAAAACAGATGTTGAAAACTGGCTCAATGGGCAGGGACGTAATTTGTACCAAGCCGGGTTTAACAAGTTGGTCATGCGTTCAGACAAATGCCTAAAAAGATTTAGTGATTTTGTGGAACAATGATTGGAAAGTATGCCTCTTAATTCCCTTTTGTATCTTCTTTCTAATGTTCATAAATAATTTTTTATTTCATTTGTAATTTTTCATCCATCCTCGTATCTTTCCTTTACAGATGTTTGGAAGGAAGAAAGGGACAATTTGAAATGGCAACTGGATGCTCCACGCGTCTCTTTACTTCAGAAGTCAAGTTTCCTGCCAAAGGTCTGCCTGAATGTAATTCACAAGAGAATTACTCCGGAAATTTATTCTTAGTATTTATTTGTAAAATTGTCAATTTGTAAATATGTTAAATCTTTTGTTGTTTTTGAATTTTACATATGTTGAATAAAAGGCCGTCGAGGCTGTCGATTTACAGGAAGTAATGAGTGGCTTTTGGTCTATTTAGGAGGTTTTTGCTGCTGCTTGTGGCTTTCAGATCGCCATACGACCATTTGGAGAAATGGCGCTAGAGCCGATTTTTCGCCTATTGAGGTGCGATTATTGGTCCAAAACTTCAAAATATCTATAATCTTGACGATAAAACAATATGTTAAATTTCATCCAACTAACTCGACGCTTTTTTGAATAATCCAGTTCACACGAACACGTATGAAGAGGTCAAACATATTTCTCTTTCACAGATTGCGTACAAAATTTGATTTAGATCTATAATTTTGGTGTAAAGATAGGATAATAAATTTCACCCCATCAGCTCGTTCCTGTTTTGAGCTATGGTTTTCGTTACGTGATAAAACGCATCATGCTAACCTTTTTGCTTTTTTGAAGTCCATTAAGCTTTTTCCATTGATCTAATTTCTGGTTTCACTTTACTGTGTGCTTTTTATTATGTCCCTCCACCATTGTTTTAATTCCCTTTTTATACACTGATAACACTTCCACTTCTATTTGGCGCAGCATAGTTAAATCAATGGCTCTTGCGCCATTAAACACCTAAACTCGTATACAGAAACACATTTCTTCATGATTGGCATAGATTATTTCGTATACTTAGTATATATAAAAGGAAATAAAAGAAGAAGAAAAAAAAGATTTTAAAGTTAAAAAATTGTTGAATTTTTAGTTTGATGCTTCTATTGAACCATATAACCTTAAATTTTATTCGTCTATTCACCGTACATTTGCTCCCAATAATCACTTACAGAGCAAGCATAGAATGAGTGGATGCTTTCTTTTCTCCCTGTGTCACTTGCAGCGATTTCAGAAAAGAGCAATAACAAAACCGTTAGATGATAAAGAAAACGATCGGTTACCGAAAAGATCCTGAATTGTGTCACTTTCTATTTTTAGAGTGCTTAAGTAATGGGAAAGTGATCTTTGGGAACACGAGAAAGATCCTAATGGGAAAAAGCCCAAAGCAATTCGCTCTGTCCGTTGATGATGTCCTTCTAATGGGTGGAATAACAAAGACGAATTGGCCTTTTTCCTTGGACATGAAACATTCATCTTCTTTCCACACTGGTTCATGGAGATTATTTGTTCTCTTAGCCTAGAAATGGAAAAAAATATTACCATTGCTTACGAGATTTGATAATTTTTTTCAGTAATAAATACTATACTTAAAATTGTACTGTTTTATTACTGAAGTCCTAACTTTATATGTCTATATATTCAAAATATTCATTTGTAGACCAATATGCAAATAACATATTGAGTCTATATTTGACAAATATTTGATTCAAAGACCACATATCAATGATCGTAGAATCAAGTTGAGATATAAACTATCTTAATTCCGATACTATCAGAATTGCAGTAATGGCGATGAATAGAAAAGAATGAGAAGTGAAAATAATACATTAGTTAGTGATTTTCATTTGTAAGCCCAAAATGACTGATTTCAGAATGACACAATAGAGAAATCCTCCACCACAAGTATCCAAGGAGTTCTTCTTTCGATGTTTGTCTTACTAACCCTTAAAGGCCCAGTGTTACCCTTAAGTAACATACCTAATTGTGTCTTCTAAAATTTTAAGAATAAGACTGAAGCATTGATGCCTGTTGTTCCAAATAGGATACATACTAAGATTTTTATTTAATCAATTTACAACATACAGATGACAGTCGGAATTCTAATAAAAAATAAAAATAAATTGATGCTTTTCACTTGAGGCTGCATCTTTTTTTCTTTCTTCGTACGCTTGAGAATATTATAATTTATTCTACAATGTTGAAAGAAATTCCTTATCACCATTAATTCTTAAAATTCATCTGTATGTAATATTATAGAATTTTATCAAGGGAATTTTTTTCTCAACCAAAGTCCAGTGTTGCCGATTGGTAACAAAGTGTTCCTTAGCTGTAAACCATATTTAAAACAAAATAGGATTTTTGGAATATGATAGGAAACAAAATATTTTCCTATATATAAGAAATGAAAGTCAGAAACATTTTTAAATCATTTTTTAAAAAAAATTCGGGCATTTAAGGGTTGAAAAGTGCAGATTCATTAAAATTTAAAAGTCGAATTTTTTAACCACTACATTACTACTTTTGAATACATCGTATACGCTAAAGAACGCATCACAAATTATCCTTTCTAGACATTTTCCATATTGCTTTCCTAGCAATAAGAAAAATATTCAGGCGGTCAACTTGGCTGAGGCGCAACAGACATCTTTTTATAAATCGACTTCCATGTCGATATAATGATACTGGCAAACAACAGAAAATAATTTTTTAAAATCTCATCATTAAAACACAAAGTATAACAATCTCTATATCTACTAATAATAAAGGAGAATGTGTGCGTCTGTATGTGTGTCTGTGTGCGTGTTGGCGCTCTACAGGGCAAACCGGTGGACATGGAGCTACGAAATTTGGCACATTTATTCTTTGGAGAGTGGGAATGTGCACCTCTGAGCTGTTTTTTGACATTTTAATTAGAATTTTAATTAATTAAAAATTAATCGAAATTTTGTCGTTTTTAAATTAATAACTTTCGAAATTAGTGCAACGCAAAAATGATTTTTTTACCTTCTAAAAGTGTAAAAACATTTCTTTTTAATGATATCAATTAAATTACCGCAGTATTTTTCACTCATTTTAATTAATTTTTAAAAATATTTTTACGCGCAATTTACGACAATTCTTTTCATTGTTGCAATGAAAAGCAAACCGTTTTCATTATTTAATTGCGAGTTTCTTTTCTATTTTTGAAAGCTAAGATAAATATCCCAATGGATTTTACATTCTTTTTTATTTATCAAGTTTTCTGTGAAATCTATACACAGAGTCCTCTAAGATAATAAGTTTATTAGGAAATATATCCAGTAAGCTGAATTATTTTGGTTTCTATGATTTAATTCTTTTTATCAGCATGTCTAAATCCAACTAACATACTGCTGGACATAAAATGTGCTGCGACATTTTAATGTTGGAATCAAATGCAGATTTTGCCTGAGGAATAAGAAAGTGAAGTTGGTCCCGACAACTTGCAATTAGATGTTAGATATCATGGGCGGTTACTTGAATCTTTAAGGGACGTTCATGTAGACAACGAACACAACAGGTGCAAGGCTACTAAAAGAACATGGGTTAAATGTCTATCATAATTTGAGGTTTAAAATTACTTTGTTAAGGGAACAATGAATATCAAATTATGTGTACAATTAAAATAATATTCCCGACGAACAAGCTGGTCTTTGGAGGAGGCTAGTAGAGAATAAATACAGCTTCAAATATAGAATGACAGCTGAAGATCAATTTTCGTAGCAAGTGAAATTCAACCACCTTATAATTATATAATTTTTATGCTAATAAACTTGGAGATACATTTGTTTCTCTCGCATTTATTAAAACATTTTATTCAGTAAATGTACTTAACAGTAAAGAACTTCGCTTTAGTAGGGTGTTTAGAATAACCTTTCTGGACCTTTCTAAACCTTGCAGTAACTATAATCAAACCCAATATGTGTTTAAAGCATATTTTAATGTGTATTTCTCTGACATCTATCATGTATCTATAATCACCCTTTTATGCCAGAATAATTTAACCATAAAAATACTCTTTCTAATAGATATAATCGCTTCTTTTTCAACAAGTTAATAATAGCCCATGCAAAAAGTAAGCCACACGCTGCCCGCCGCTCCAGACCCATTTATCGCAAGAGCTGAAGGTCTAAATTTATCTAATACGATTATCTACACGAATATTCTGTTTTAATTCCTGCCGTGATGTATTTCAGCATAGCATGGATAATCGTGGAGCCTTCTTTATCAAAAATAATATGTTTATTCGACATCTTCCGCAGCACAAACATGTAAAACAACACACATACACTTACATCACAAAAGTTACACCACTCACTGACATTGAATTCCATGTTCAATCATAATTATTCTTCTCCGTTGCTAGGCAACGTTAGCAAAAGACAAATATATCAATGCCACTTTATTTTTATAACCTTTAGATAAGAATTAATGCCAAAAGATTTTTTAAATTAATTTCTTTTACAGCCAAAAGATATTTTAAAATCAATTTCTTTTATGACCAAACGATTTTTTATCTAATTAATTTCTTTTCTTTAAATATTTTAATAATTCTACAAATATGCATTGTTTTATTCGTTACGAATATTACACTGACTTAGAGATCTAATGAGACACTTTTCTTGCAGAGCTTGTTAAACAAATCTTTCACTTTCAACTCACAGGGAGGTAGAAGATTTTAATTTCGCACGCAGATTCCACTCATAGTATAGGTGAAGTCATATCTCCAGATAATTAGACAATTAATTGAAATCTTCTTTTCTGAGTTTATTTCACATATATGAAGAATTAGAGACTCTTCAGAACATCTCCTATTTTAAACCCTGAGGGTAAGTAAGATATTAAGTTTCTTCATAGCAAGTTTTATCATATTCATTTATTAGGAGCTTTCGTAACCTTTTCTTAGAACTGAAGTCCTTAAAGTTCTGAGAGCCCTTAGATCTGAAACTTGTTTATCATTCGCTTCTAATTTAATCACAAACAATCTGACAAATTCAGAAATTTATGTTACTACATAGTTTGAGATTTGACAACAATCATCAAACACTTCTGCTTTATCAGAAAATGATATCATCTACTGTTTGAAACAATACACTTTACTCTTTAACTTGAATTAAAGACTGCTTGCTCCCTGAAATGGGAAGATAATATTATGCTTTTCAAGCATTTAAAAGCTTACTTGTCCTCAGGTTAGTAAAATAGAAGATTCCTCTAATTTCCAAAAGGTCTTCAACCCTTCTTCGATGAGGAATAAGCTTCCCGTCAGTACCTTCAATAAATTGTTTTAAGTTTTCGGAAAGATAACTCCACTTGTGGGTGGAGTCTGTGAGTAAGGCAAAAATTAATTAATTGCCTGTCTCTCTTTGAGGAGAACGTGAAAGATTGTCTTAATAACCCCTGAAACTAAAGTGTCTAATTAGAGCTCTAAGGAAGGAAAGAAAATAGAAGACAATTTATGTTCGATAAATCAAGGCCTTCCTTTCTTGCGATAAATTTGTCAAGCGTGGCAAGTTCCTCGATGGCTCTATTTGTAGCTGAGTTGTAATTAACTTGATAGAAAAGAAATTATATCTGTTAGAAAATACAATTGTTATATGTGAATTCATTTTTTGCAGCAAAGGGTGATTATAGTTATTTAAAATGGGAGATAGCGTTTAAATATAAGTTAGGTTTTTCTTCATTTGATAAAAGGATAAAGACGCTCGAAGGTTATTAACTAGCTTTCGTCAACGCGAATTATTTTATTTTTAATCCATTTTACAGACTAGAAATTTTAGATAATGCGAAAGAGATAAATGCCTTAAAAATTAGAATATAAGTATTAATTATTTGAATTTATAATCACCAGCATGGCTCTTTGTGTGAACAAGCCTATATTGACTATTTTTGCTGTAATAATGGTGTAGCTTCATAGAAAATTTATTCATTTCTTATTCACTGGCATCATTTCATCGCACACTGAAGTCGAATCATAAAAATATATCTGCTGCACCACGGCTAGCTTTCTATTCATTCGGCGACAATTTGAATGTCTTTCATACTGCTATGAAAATATTATAAGAAATACTCTAGAAGTGATTATTTTATGACGTGAACAGATAAAATGCCTTTTTTATTTTAATAAATTATTCTAATCAAAAAATATATTTTAATATTTCTTATGTAAAATACAGTTATGAAAAAATCAAAAGAAACAAGCATTTTGCGACAGTTTCCCACATAATTATATTGTGAAGATTTCCTTATTTTCCGCAATAGACGAAGTAATTTTTCCAATGATCATAAAATTAAATCTTTTGTAGCCTCGTGGCACAGTTTGGGCTCGAGACCCAATTTCAAAAAAGATTCATTGTACATATGGTCTTGATATAGGTTTAACTTTCTCTGTGTGTAGAGTCGGGTGAAATTTTAGGGAGGGGTATGCCGCCTCAGGCGTCGTCCTCGTCATCTGACCACTGTCCAGATTTATGAGGTTCATTCCAAAATAGAACTCGTGTAGCTTCCGAATAGGACGCTGATTTAACTAAACTAAACTGAAAAGAAAAAAAATAAATAAAATTTACTACAAACATCTGTCACAGTGAGGACCACTCCTACATCATTCTCTTAATACTTTTTCGTCTCAAATTCAATTTGAAAAATTTAATAACACGATTTTTTCTGTTACTGTTTTTTGTACTAAATGCAGCCATCCAACTCTACATCTCGACAGAAAAAGGATAACATTCCCTACTATTCCATACCACTTCCTCTGTTTTTGAGAAATGAAGACAGAAATCAAAACTTTGCTTTAACCTCAAAAGAGATTGCTATCCACTTCTGTTCTTTAATTTCTCCGAAATCCATTAAATATGATAAAAAGATTTTCTCTAAAGCAAAAAGTGATAAACTGTGCTATAGAGACTAATTTAATAACTCATTCACCTTCAGGGTCTTAAAATTGGATATTTCATGTTGTTCTAAAAGATTTTTCCTTATTCTTCTATGGGTAACAAATTCCCGACGGGTACCTTCAATAAATTTTGTAAGCTGTTTCAAAAGATGACTTCAACCTTGGGCGGAGTCTGCGTGTGGGGCAAAAATTAATTAGTCTCCCACTCCCTCTGAGGAAAACGTGAGCGATTTGCTTAACAAAAGCCTTCAACTAAAATGCCTCATCAGAGCTTGAAGCAGGGAAAGGAAAGTTTATTACATCAGATATCAGGAGCTTACTTTCTTGTGAGAAGTTTCCCTGTCTAATGATATCTTAATTTGTAACTGGTTGTTAACTTGTTGGAAAAGAGTGAAAGGATATCTATTAGACAATGCACTTGTTACATTTAGAGTTTTCTGAATAAAAGGGGAATGCTCCGCTAATGAATATGCATTAAGTGTTGATGCAATACAAGGGTAAATTAGATGCTAAAAGTTTATGAAGTATTCTTCGATACAGTTCGTGCTGCTGAATATTGTAGTGTAATCGAAATAATTATCAAAATGAAAACTACCCTCTTCGTGAGGAAACTAAATTTCAGATGGCTTGTATAATATTAATAGAAGGATAATATTATTTAGTTGCTTTGTTTATTTCATAATGAATCTGCTCTTAAGTTTTCGCCATGGATAAGCCTTATTTTCTTAAATTGCGTAAACGCCAGTGCAGGCAAAGAACATTCTTTTCTCACATCAATTTACGGTAAAAGGGCTTGGAATTTAGCATTACCTAATTCATTTGGGGG
>BGPR01045997.1:0-12165 GCA_013235015.1 Araneus ventricosus | reverse complement strand
CGCCAACCAAATAAAAAACATAAATTAATTAATTAATTACTGAAGATGGAAAATGATTGTATTTATGGTTAACATGAATTTTTGACAGTAATGACGACTTTTTTAATGTTTTCAGAAAAAAAATCAATACTCTCTTAACACAAAATAACTCTTTTTACTTTCTAATATATTAAATACAGGATGTCCCAAAAAAGTGGAACAAGCGTTTATTTCCTTAAATATTGATTTTAGACATATACTTCCAATTGCAAGGTTCCATCAAATAAATACTTTGATATCCCAGGGGATTGATAATAAAAAGTTATAAAAATTAAATTTCTATACGGCTCCCATAGAGCAAAAATGTCAATTAGTTAAAATGTTTCTTTTACATTCATCTATTCACAAACAAAGTTGCGCGATTCTATCTGCAAAACTTACAGATATATAAGAAGACAAAGTTGTCGACTTAGACCACTTTTCCATATCTCTCACTGCTGTTTGATCCAGTCTTTCGAGGTACATTTTAGGGATAATATACATATTTTAAAAAATATTTATAGAGCGGAATCAGGAAATAACAATGCATTTTTTTAACTCTTGCTAAATCTAAAAACTAGTCAAATAATTACATTAATAGAAGTATTTACAAAAATAGTTCATCTTGTGAACCTTCAAAGATATTCACGGTGGCATATGAGCAGTGACAGCTCATCTGCTCAGAAACAAGCAGTTCTACAAAAATATTACTAGAATACAATTGAAATACAATTTTTCAAAAATAACTTTACCTTCAAATAGTTCAAACTTGTAGTTGTGATTATCTGATTTGTATTTGAGATAATTACAGTACTTTTTTTCGATGAGTTCCGTTTTAATAAGAGAAATCTAATATGTAGGGACCAGCCAAGTTCCCGTTGAGGCAACATGAAAGTGAATCCGAAACCTAAAAACAGCCAATGAAAAAAAAATCAAGAGAGCGAAGGCGAACGATGGGTGAGGTTGAAAGGAAGGGAAAAAAAGAACATTAGTTGGTTTTTAGCTCAAAACAGGAGTATCCGAAAATCCAGTTCTTGCTAAGAAGGAAAGAATAGCTATTCGCCTTCGTCCATTATGTCACTTAGTTGTACGCAATGAGCGAAATTTAGTGCTTTCCCAAACTATTTGGTGTGCATCCCATCCTGGTCTGTCTTACTTTTTCATTCATTTTCTGTCTTCTTTTCTGGTTTTTAACTTTTTTCGTTAATAATCGAACTCTCAGAATGGAAAAGTAAGCAAAAAAGAATAAAACAAAAATACGAATATTTAAAATAATTTTAGTGAGTTCTGCAACTCTGCAGACCTAAAGGACGAGTCGCCAATGTTTTTAAGTAAAGCTTAAGCCTATTAATACGCACCACGATAAGAGCAAATAATTCAGCATTCTGGTTCAATATTAGGCTATTTTCCTGTTATACCTTAAACTTTCAGTTTCTCAAGTTGTCCTTCCATTCTTTATCAAGTCGATAGTTGCAACTATCTGCAAATGAAATTGGGTAACAGTATGTGCCATTGGCAATTTATTTTCAATCCGGGATGGTTGGCTGATATACTACTTGAGAAATATTTGCATTTCGCTTTTTTTTCTTTGTTGAATAAATTTGCATTTCTGCAATAAACATCTCCATGTAAATTTTTGAGAAGCCCCTTGAAATTTAAAAATTAACATATCTCTGTAAATTTTGCAGACATAATGGTGAAACTTAGTTTATGCATAGGTAAGTGTAAGAGGAACATTTCACTCATCGACACTTTTCTCTATGGGGCACGTATAAAAATTTAATTTTCTTAATTTTTTTATTTTCAACTTCCACAAATTCTTACCTTATTTGATGAAACTTTGTAATTAAAATTATATGTCTAAAATCAATATTTAAGGAAATAAACGCTTTTTGGGACACCCTGTGTACGAAGAGAAAATATCGTAATCCTCAAAAATTTGAGTCTCGAGATTTTGATGAATCTCCTTTTAGCACTCCCTCAGTCTGAAAAGCCCATTGTTAGAATTATTTTTGTCTGTCTATGAATACGGTAACTCAAAACACAAAGGGCTACACGAATGAAATTACCGTATGCGGTGTTTACACAAAAATCATACATACGAGCACATTTTGCATGAAATCCATCAATGGAAAGTTTGTCCATCCCTTCCGCTTGTGTTTGAACGAGATGACTCAAAAACGCAACGATGAAATTGGCAGATATGTTCCCTTTACTATTCTACGAAGCAAAACGCAAAACACATCATACTTATAAGTATACGAGAAACAGAAGTGGAGAGTACTCCCACTGGTTAACTGTGTTATTCATTCTTTCTACTTGTTTTCTCTGAGATCATACTTTAGCCATTACTCTAACTTTATTAACCATTTTATAAACTTCAACTACGGTGTGCTGAAGATCATGGCTTCGTAAACTTTTTGTTCCCTTTTCGCGTAGAAAAACATTTTGCGACCCTATTTTCGTCAAAATATTTTGCTACGGTTGAAAGGTTGAAAATAAATAGTAAGTAAAAGGTTAATTAAAAATTATTTAAAGAAAATTTAAATAAAATAGGTCTAATGAAAATAAATTTTGACTAAATCTTTCACACCAAGATGATTTTCTTAACTGCTTTTGCTTACAAATGCTGAAGAATCGAATAGAGAAAGAGAGTGAGAGAGTTTTTGCGACCCGCAGGGGCTTTGTTTTAAAATATCCATTTTGAGGAAACCAGAGCTAGTTGGACCAGATTTTGACTCTTTGTCTCGAATTTAGTAAAATGTCCCAAATTGTCCCTTTGAAATCTTAGAACAACTGGATATAAGAGTTGTTCCTTATTGCAACTGGAAAAAAAAGAGGGATTATTTTCCTTTCAATTTTTTCGTATGCTTACCCAATAAGGCGCGTTTTGTATTTTTTAATCGGTCTACGAAAAGAATTCCAAAATGTATGCTCAATTTTTCTTCACTATAACACGAATCCATAGATAAAACTCATTGTAAGTACAGTCGAACTTTGATTATCCGATTTGATTGGGATTGTAATCACCTCGGATAATCGGTAACTCGGTTAATAGACGTTAAATTTTAAATCGTGACTTCTTTTCTTTCGACAATGCTTTCCAAAATTGTTTATTTCGAATTTATAAAAGTAAGTCCGCAAATACTATTGTGTAACGACAGTTTAACTCTTTTATCAATTATCAAACTTCTTACATGCATTTATTGAGAACAGTTTTAATAAGAGTATTCGCGAATGTTCCTTTCGCTGCTTTCTTTGCAATTTCCCAATGATTCTTTAAGAATTCTCAAAAAAATATTTGTCCCCTCTCAACAACACGAAACTTTCCGACACATTTACAATGCTATTTTTTCTTCATGAAAATGCATGAAATTTGCTCACATCACTGTTGAAGTGCTAAAGAATGTGGAACTGTGTTTTTATTTTTTCCCCACTAAATAAATTCTTGAGTTATAAAAGATCACCTCGCGAAAACGATCTTTTACATACTTTCCCATCGTGAAAATCGACCTTTTCTGAAAATTTCATTGAATTAATTAAAAAATGAAAAACATAATTCGATTTTCTGGCACCGGTTCGGTTAACAGAATTTCCATTATCCGGTTTATAAAGGATAATCCGGATAATCGAGGTTTTACAGAATACGGGAGAGTCGAAGGCGAAACACTCCGCTCTTTTATTTATTTATTTATTATTGTTATATATTTGTCTATTTTTCCTCCGCAATATCTGGAGTGACCTATTCTGAAGTTCGGGAAATTTGGTCATCCAAAACCTTTTTTTTTTCTTCCTAGAAACCAATTATTCTTCTACAGCTTATCCAGTGTCCATCGCACGATTCATTATTTTTTTCGTGATAGGTTCCTCCCACCAAGTTCTGACCCAAAACCCAAATTCACTTTCGCTATTGCGAACGAAAAACTCACCAACTAATTAAGTAAGCTTTTGTAAATTGTGTCTGATCTTGAAAGGCTTCGTTGTCAACTACATTCGTACAGACTTCCTATCTAAATCCTTAGAAAAATCTCATTAACTTTTATCTAAGTAACTTGTGTAGTAAGCAGGTTAACTTCGGGGCCACAAAGAGTAGCCAAGCGGTTATAAGGATTAATAAAGATTTCTTGCCACAACAACAATTTTTTAAGGTTCTTACGCATAATTTTTAAAGAAGTGAATTTGCATCGTTTTGAAAAAAAAATGTCTGGAAAATGTTTTACATATTTAAATTGAATTTGGAACAAGAATTTGTACATTTTAAGTCTACGGAAGACACGTTTTTCATTCTTCTTTATTTTCCATACATTTTTCTCGATAAATATAATAAATATCGAAACGTTTGCAAACTAACATTATCGAGATTCAGCGCCATTTTGATTTTAAGGCAAAATTGTGTCGGATCTTGAAAGGCTTCGTTGTCAACTACATTTGTACAGACTTCCTATCTAAATCCCCTAGAAAAATCTCATTAACTTTTATCTAAGTAACTTGTGCAGTAAGCAGGCTAAATTCGGGGCCACAAAGAGTATATCTACGGACGGCCAAGCCATTATAAGAAACCTAAGTTTTTAATAAGGATTTCTTGCCACAACAACAATTTTTTAAGGTTCTTACGCATAATTTTTAAAGAAGTGAATTTGCATCGTTTTGAAAAAAAGTCTGGAAAATTTTTTACATATTTAAATTGAATTTGGAACAAGAATTTGTACATTTTAAGTCTATGGAAGACAAGTTTTTCATTCTTCTTTATTTTCCATAGATTTTTCTCGATAAATATCGAAAAGTTTGCAAATTACCATTATCGAGATTCAGCGCCATTTTGATTTGAAGGCAACATCAGAGTAGTTAGAATTTACTTGCTGCATACCGTAAAATGGGGTTACTTTGCACTCGTGGAGGTAACTTTGCACCAGTGCAAAATTTGTGTGAAAAGTGAAATATATATCAACTGATTGTATGGGATTCAGATTGTTTCCTAACTTCTTAGGAACACTGGCTAGTGTATTTCATTCCTTAAACATATATAACTGTGGTGCCAGACTGGCGGCATCCCACGTCATTCCCGCCGCGCCTCTAGCGGATCTAAGGAGAACTGCCCAGTTGACGTTCTGACATCCAGACGGGATGTTCGCAAGAGACGCTTGCTCCAAAGACGATTGCGACGAAGGGAATGTGTGTGACTCTCCAACGATTATTACTTTGTGTTCTTGTGTTTATCATCTGTACATAGCCACTCATTTATTAAGCCATTTAACTGTAATTAGAAATCATCATTAAATCTTTTCATTGAAAAAACTTGTCTTCAGTTGGCCATCCCTGACACCCACAATTCAGAAGTGGGATGAAACGCAAATATTTTTGACGATTGATGTAGACGAATGAACAAGGATATGACGCAATATAAATGAACTGAACTGATAATTGAAGAACTGCGACTTTGTAAAATAAAAAAATTGTGACGAAAAGCAACTGTGAAAGTGGACATTGTTGATTATTTACGAAACCGGATTATATATCATTTCTTCTGAAAGGGGTAAGTAGCATTCATTTTGTTAAAATGACTACTTTAAATGATATTCAAGAAATTAGCACTGCATTGAAGAATTGTAAAACAGAAAAAATAAAGATTTTGCATAAATTCCTTTTCGATTCTCTTGGCGATAGATCAAATCGAAAGAGAATACGAGAATTTATTGGATTTGATTTTCAAGTCGAAAGTGACGAATTTAAAAAAAAGTTAGAAAGTGTGGATGAGTTATTTTCGCTGAACGAACTCATTACGATATGTAATATTTTAAATATTTCATTTGATGGCTCAAAGCCGGAAGTATCAAAAAGAATTCTTTCTTTCTTGTGTAACCTTGAAGCGTTAGCTGAATTTTCGCGGGCAGATATCGATGAGTCAGACTTGGATGAAGAAACGGCAAATGATTTCGAAAAAGAAAATAAAAAAAGCGATTCTTTCGAAGGTGAAAGTTCAAATAAAAGAGATTCTTCCATGCAGTGTGAAGCGCAGTGTAATATGCAGTGTGATGCAAATAAGATTTATGACATGCAATTTGTTGATAAGTGTAAAAGCTCTGTCGTTCAGAATACTGTTATAAATTATTCCGATATCGAAAGTGCCATTTCTAAATTTAATGCAGAATCGCATGAAAATATAGCTAATTGGTTAGATCACTTTGAAAACATTTCGCAATTGTTTAGTCTGTCAGACTTACAAAAGTTTATCTTTGCTAAAAGGTCGCTTGGCGGAACTGCTGCTCTTTTTGTAAGAATGGAACCACAAATTAATTCGTGGCAAAAATTGAAACAAGCGTTGATCGATGAATTTTCTTTTGAGATAAATTCAGCTCACTTGCATGAACTCTTGAGTAAAAGAAAAATGAGGGATTCTGAATCCGCTCCAGAATACTTTTTAAAAATGAAAGAATTATGCAGTTCTGGTAAAATTGAAGATGCCGCTTTAATGTATTATGTGATTAAAGGTATCAATGATAGGCAAGAAAACAAAACAATTTTGTACAGATGTAAGAATTTACTTGAATTTAAAGAAAAACTTAAAGTTTATGAAGTAATAAAGAGTGATTACGCGAAAAGTAAAGGCGTTTTCGATAAAAACAAAGCAAGATATGATTCCAATCCTAGATTTAATTCTTTTGATAAATTAAAACCGAAACAAGTGCATGATGATAGATTCAACTCTAAAAACGAAAGTGCAAATAAAGTAAAATCAAGTGGTGGGTTTGAAAGAATGAAATATAATAATTTTGAAAGTCGCAAGAGTAAATTTTGTTTTAACTGTGGAGACCCAAATCATATCTCACGATTCTGTGTACATAAGGATAAAGGATTTAAATGTTTTGAATGTGGAACCTTCGGACATAAAGCTTCAGAATGTGATAAAACGAAGTCTAAACCAGAAGTAGCCACCTTGGACGTTAAATTCAAACCAAAGTTTGACAATAAAGTAACAATTGAAGATATAAGCGTTAATTCACTTATCGATACTGGAAGTCAAGCGACGTTGCTTCGTAAATCAGTGTTTGATAAATTAAATATTTGTAAATTGTACCCATTGAATCTCTCTTTAAGTGGATTTGGTAAATGCAAAGTAAACCCATTAGGTTATTTTAAGGGTAACATTAAAATTGATGATTTCAAATGTAATGCAGATATATATGTTGTAGAAAATAATGCTATGTCTTATGATGTGATTGTTGGTATGAATGTATTGATGCAAGGTGAGACGGTAATTAATGAAGATGGAATTGTGATTAAAGAAAAATTTCAGCGTATAGAGGAAGTTGACTCATTATCCGTCCTACCAATTGATGTAACCCCTAACGAAGTTGAACTAAACATTGGACCTGACGTTCCAAATATTTTTAAAGATAAGGTACAACAATCAATTTTAAATTACGTACCGCACAAAACTAAAACAACAAATGTTGAATTGAACATTTTGGTAAAAAGTAATGAACCTGTTTCCCATCAGCCTCGTAGATTACCGTTTTCAGAGAAAAAAATTGTCCAAACTCAAGTAGCTGAATGGTTAGAACAAGGGATTGTAGAACCATGTTCTTCAGAATACAGTAGCCCAGTGGTAATCGTCCGAAAGAAAGATGGAACCCCTCGAGTTTGCATTGATTATAGGAAACTAAATAAAGTGGTTGTGAAGGATAGATTTCCCCTCCCATTAATCGAGGATATTTTAGACAGATTGCAAGGATCACGCGTCTTCAGTACTATCGATCTTAAGAATGCATTCTTCCATGTTGATGTAAACAAAGATAGTAGAAAATATACCTCTTTCGTCACCCATGAAGGCCAATATCAATTCCTTAAAGTCCCTTTTGGATTATGTAATTCTCCAGCCGTGTTTCAAAGGTACATTAACACCATTTTTCGACCTTTAATTAATGATGGTATTGTTCTCCCGTACTTGGATGACATCATCATTTTATCTTCCTCATTTGAAGAAGGAATTGAACGAGTCGAACGTGTTCTAAGCATTGCTAGTGAATATGGACTAGAGATCAACTTTAACAAATCTCATTTTTTGAAGAAGCGCATTGAATTCTTGGGCCATGTCGTTGAAGATGGTAAAATCTTCCCATCTACTCTAAAAACTAAAGCTGTCCTTAATTTTCCGGAACCAGCTAATCTAAAACAAATTCATAGTTTCTTAGGACTCACCGGATATTTCCGAAAGTTTATACCAAAATACTCCACTATTGCTAGACCATTAAGTGATCTCTTGAAGAAAGACCGAAAGTTTAAATTTGGTGAAGAGGAAAGAATCTCATTTAATCAATTAAAATTAATGTTAGCTGAAAAACCTGTATTAAGAATTTATAACCCTAATTACGAAACTGAATTGCACACTGACGCTAGCTTAGAGGGATACGGAGCTATTTTAATGCAAAAATCCCCTGATGATAAAAACTTCCATCCTACCTATTACATGAGTAAGAAAACAACAGACGCCGAGAAGAAATATTCTAGTTATGAACTTGAGGCTCTTGCTGTGATAGAAGCAATAAAGAAATTTCGTGTTTACCTATTAGGAATTCCTTTCAAAATTGTAACAGACTGTTCCGCGCTCGAAAAAACTATGCAAAAAAAAGACTTGGTTACTCGCGTTGCACGTTGGGCTTTATTGCTGGAAGAATTCGATTATGTCATTGAGCATCGTTCTGGTACACGGATGACTCATGTTGATGCCCTAAGTAGATCTCCCATAGACATATTTTGTATTTCATTTGATAACATTTTACCGAGATTAAAATCAGCTCAAGATAATGACAATGAAGTAAAAGCAATAAAAGAATTATTAAGAATTTCTGCTTGCGAAAACTATTGCGATCGAAACGGAATTTTGTATAAATTTGTTGAGGGTAAAGAATTAGTAGTTGTGCCTGACAGTATGCAAACCGAAATTATAAGAAATGCACATGAAAGAGGACATACTGGAGTTAAATACACCGAGAAACACCTTCAAGATTATTATTACATCCCCAAACTTAGACAAAAAGTAGAGAAGATCATATCCAACTGCGTCCATTGTATCCTGATAAATCAGAAAAGAGGAAAGAAGGAGGGTCTTCTGCACCCGTTACAAAAAGAAGACACGCCGTTGCACACGTATCACATCGATCATCTTGGACCTTTGGAAAGTACGAATAAAAATTATAAATATGTTTTGGCAATCATCGACGCATTTACTAAATTTGTATGGATTTATCCTACAAAAAGCACAACATCAGCTGAAGTGATAGCAAAGTTGGAAATTCAAAAAGCTGTGTTTGGAAGCCCTTTCCAAATAATCTCTGATAGAGGTACAGCTTTTACCTCTGGTGATTTTGCCGATTATTGTGCCAAAGAAGAAATAAAACATCATGCAATTACAACTGGCCTGCCAAGAGCCAATGGACAGATTGAACGTATCAACCAGACCATCATATCAGTCCTTTCAAAATTATCCCTAGAAAATCCAAACAAGTGGTATGAGTTCACAAATGAACTACAGCAAACGATAAATTCCACC
Source organism: Araneus ventricosus (assembly GCA_013235015.1). Classification (NCBI taxonomy): domain Eukaryota; kingdom Metazoa; phylum Arthropoda; class Arachnida; order Araneae; family Araneidae; genus Araneus; species Araneus ventricosus. The sequence continues at coordinate 2,597 of BGPR01045997.1, read as the reverse complement.
TATCAACGAAGTATCGACACCACACCTTTCGAATTGCTTTTTGGTACTAAGATGAATACTGGAGGCTTAGATAAGCTCAAAGAAATGGTCGAAGCTGAATTCCAAGCCAATTTTGAAGCTCAAAGAGAAGAACTAAGAAAGCATGCAAAGCAGCAAATCTTCAAGATTCAAGAAGAAAACCGTAAAACATACAATTTAAGAAGACGTGAACCAAAACCTTACAGAGTTGGAGATCTTGTTGCCATCAAAAGAACTCAGTATGGACCAAACCTGAAACTGAAGCCGAAGTATTTTGGACCCTACAGTATCACTAGAGCAAAAGGAGGAAATACCTACGACGTCGTCAAAGAGGGAAACCACGAAGGACCCAATTTTACGACAACATGTGCTGAATACTTGAAACCCTGGAACACGATGTCCGAACTCTAATATCATGAACTCTTTTTTCTTTTTCAGAACTTTGTAATCTTCTATTTCTGCTGTGTTTCTTTTTCTTTCTGTTTTGTTTGTATAATTGCAGTGTCGTCTGGAGGACCAGCCGAATCCAGGAAGGCCGAGATTGTGGTGCCAGACTGGCGGCATCCCACGTCATTCCCGCCGCGCCTCTAGCGGATCTAAGGAGAACTGCCCAGTTGACGTTCTGACATCCAGACGGGATGTTCGCAAGAGACGCTTGCTCCAAAGACGATTGCGACGAAGGGAATGTGTGTGACTCTCCAACGATTATTACTTTGTGTTCTTGTGTTTATCATCTGTACATAGCCACTCATTTATTAAGCCATTTAACTGTAATTAGAAATCATCATTAAATCTTTTCATTGAAAAAACTTGTCTTCAGTTGGCCATCCCTGACACCCACATAACAATCATTCAGGAGGTTCATTCCGAAAAGACAATGAGCCAATCTTTCAGAGAAAATTTTAGTGCTGTAAAATCTGTCTCTGGTGAGGAAAGTATGACATTTCTGAAGGCAAGTGCATTTAAATGTGAAAGATAATAAGCCTAGCTTTCATTTTGTTGCTTTGAATGCCAATTATATTTGTTAGTGAAGTTGTAATTAATTTTTTCTGACCTGGGGTAACTTTGCACCGAAAAGGAGGGATTCTTTGCACCATGGAAATTTGTGATAAACAGCAAGTCCAGATGGTTTTTTAATTTATTTTTGTATTATATAATAAGAGCAAGGTTTTCTTAAGCTTCAGATATTCCCAGGGTATATAAAACGAAGTTAGGTACTCTTAAGCATATGGAGTTCTCTCCAGAGACCTTAGAAGCTTGATTTAACACGATTTCACAAGATTAAGTTATTTTTAAAGAAGCAGAAGCTTTTCTTGGCACCCTAAGTGAACAGTTTGTTACAAAAGAAAGCTAATTCACATAACTAAACAAGGAAAATCCCTGGTTTTCTCCAATGAGAAGAAAAAGACCTTTGCAACGTGTAGTCCAATTCAGTGACTACGGTTTTCCTGTCAGTAGTATAGATCTTAAAACGATAATAAGCGTTTATCTTACTAGGTGGAGCGGTAATAGATAGATATATTAATAATACATCCGGAAATAATGGGATAAAAAGATTTTTAAAGCGCTATCCTGATTTGACCGAATGCAATGAAGTAAAATTATTAATTATAATCAGTCATTTATGAAAATTATTTTTCTTGTATATTTCCACCCGCTTTCAATAAGTATATCTAGAAATGCATCCAGAGAATTTGTTTTTGTAATATACTGAAAAAAAAATTAACAAGTGCAAAGTATCCCCAGCTATGAGGTAACTTTGCACCAAAATTTCGAAAAACCATAATTAATTATTAAATCGTTGTATGATCCAAATTTTGCTGCAAAACGTTTCTCTAATAATCTCTCAATGAGGAAAAAATTAGAAAAGCCTTTCTTTTAGAGAAATGCATGTAACTAATCTCCAAATTCTGTTGGAAGTCATGAAAATTGGTGCAAAGTAACCCCGTTTTACGGTATTAGGCTTTTATTTCATCTAAAGAACAAATTAATTCGAAAGATTCGAACGCAAAAAAAAAAAAAAAATTCTTCGGACAATAATTCTCTTTTTTTTCATGGTATAAAAAAAGAACAAATAAATAAAATATCTGCTAGTTATATAACTTGCTCGCGACAGTTCTAAAATTTTTTCTGAATATTGCCAGCATGGTTTGAAAACACTTGAAAATTTATTCATGAAATTTTTTCGATGTTTGAAAGTTTGTTTGTTTATAGGTGGAATTATATCACAGATATTAGGGTCTTTATAGTTCCGTTTAATCTAAAATTCTTCGTTTAGTCTGAAAAACAAATTAATTCAGAATTCATTTGGACGAAAAGAACATTGCATAGAACGTTGTTTCTTCCGCTCCCTCGTTGTAAAAGATAAGAATAAAATAAATAAATAATCGCTTGATAATTATCGCGATAATTCCAACAAAGTTATATAAACGTTGCAAGTTAGATATGAAAACACTCGGAAGCTTGCACAAGAAATTTTTCGATGTTTTGGAAAGTTCCTATCGGTGGGATCAACATAAAAGTTAGTGCCCTATTAGGCTTTCATTTAATTTAAAGAACAATTAATTGAAACTAAAAAT
>BGPR01045996.1:0-12166 GCA_013235015.1 Araneus ventricosus | reverse complement strand
AATTTTTCCATCTTTAATTATTTTATAAAACAGTTCAGCTCCTATAAGCATGTCTATTTTCCCTGGTTGGTCAAAGTTAGGATCCGCTAATTCCGAACGTTTGGGTATATTTAATTGCCCAATATCAAGAACTTTTGATGGCACGAAATCTGTTATTTTTGGAACAATCAATAAATCTATTAAAGATGAAAAGGACGAATTTTTATTACAAATAATAGTGCTAGCTATCCACTTTGCATTTGTTGTTGATCCGCTTAAACCGCTGATTGGAACATTTATTTTTCGCTTACTTAAACCCAACTCTGAAGCGAACTGCGACGTTAAGAAATGTGATTGGGATCCACAGTCGAGAAGAACTCTTCCTTGGACATAACCACTTCTAATAGGAGAATATACCCAAACAACAGCTGTTGAAAGAAGCGCAGCATTTTTTATTTTATTTGTTGACGAAAGTGTATGCAAGGTTGATTCTCCTCCCACGGAAGGGGTCGAGAGTTCGGGGGTCACCGGATGCGAAGGCGACGGTGTCTCGCCCGTCTGCAATGTTGGCGTCATATCTGCATTTGGCGCACTTCCAATATTTTGATTTCGACATAAAAGACGATTATGTTTACCTTGACAAAAAGGGCAAGAATATTTAGACTTGCAATCAGAAAGTTTATGGGAATTATATAGACAGTTTAGACAAAGTTTATGCTTCTTACTTATATCAAATCTTTGTAAAGGGGTCATTTCTAGAAAGGCAGAACAATTATAAATGGCATGACCACCTTTGCACAACATACATATATTTTTACTTGTTGATTTCAGCATAAAGTTTTTATTTTTACCATAGCTTGTTATTTTCACTCTTGTTTGTTGATGAGTTCCATTTATATTTTCTAGGACTTGTGAACGTTTTCGCAGGAACTCAATAAACTTATCCCAATTAGGCAATTCATTAGTTGTTAAAGACATTTCATATTGCTTTCGAGTTTCTTTATCAATTTTTTGAATGACGACATTAATTAGAATTTGGTGTACTAATTCATTTGCTTCTAATTCAAGAAGTTTCAAACCTCTTAAACTTTTATTTATTGTATCCAACAGATTTCTCAAGTCTTTAGCAGATTCCAAATGAATCTTTTCAATATTTAAAATATTCAAAATATGATTGCTAACAATTAAGCGTTTATTTTCAAATCTATCAATTAATACCTTCATCAAAGAATTAAAGGTATCTTCCTGAGTTTCCACCAGCTTAGCATCTCCTTTCAACACTGATCTCAAATAAAACAATTTTTGAGTTCCATTTAAGGTGGAATTATTAGTTATTAAACTATCAAATTGTGCTTTAAAATTACTCCAATTATCAATATTTCCATTGAATTCAGGTAAGCTTACATCAGGCAGTTTTACAAAAACCTCATTAGGTATTCTACTTTTATGCATTTGAACATTGTCAGCAGTATTCAACTGGAATAATATTTTTTGAAAGCTTACCTTCAAATATTCCAAGTCATCTTCCATCTTTTCGAATTCAGCGTCGTTATCCGCTATTTGCTCATCTTCGGTAATATCGTAGTAATCCAATTTTAAACATTCTATTTTTGCACATAATTCTAATACACTGTCCAATTTGCTCTGTATCATAAAAATGTCATTATTTGACGCTTGGTCATTCAAATACAGTTGCAGTTTATTTATTTTCGTTTGAAAGTTTGTCAACCGAAGGTTGCACTTCCGTTTTAATTGAGCCAACGGTTCGTCTTCTGAAGAGACCGACATACTTTTTTTTTTTTTCGAAAAGAAATTCAAGATTTTTCGACAGCCAAACAAGTCCGGCGCGACTGGACCAATCTTATGTGTGGTCCTTTGATTAATGGACTGTAATTACGAAACGACAATTGATTTAGACGAATTCCATAATTTTTAGTGATTTATTGAGTATGACGCTCCCGAATGGAGACATCCGACCAACACGAACGAAAGGTAGAAGCCAATCTGACAAAAAACAAACATTCTTACAGAATAACCGCCAAACTGGCGTTGGGGTTACAGTTAAACACAAATCTTTGAAATACAGGCGCCAACACAGCTGTTAATCATTCACCTCAAATCAAACACTCTATACATACCATTAACTTCAGTTAGGATGCATATTGCCAGTGGCGGATTTTGACAATAGGAAGCCGAGGCGCAAAAGTATTTTGAGGCCCTCGTCAAAAAAAAAATATTGGCGATACAAATGTGTAACGTAAAATAACTTGCCTATGCTTTTAATTCTAAGTCTCTCTCTCTCTCTCTGTTTATCTTCGTTATTCAATTTTAAGCTAATTCTTGTATTGTTTTTCATCTGATTTCTAATATTTATTTCCCTCATTTTTACAAAGAATATTCTTTATTCTTGGCGAGGTAGTTATGCTATGTTATTTTTCATAACGTTATATGTAGTGCTGTTATAATTTCCAGGTACTGATACAGGACGTTGAAGTGCTAAATAAATAAAGAAGTGGGCAAATAATGGTTTATTTTACTCTGATGAAAAAGCAATAAAGTTCAAACAATCTAATAAAATGAAGACATAGAATAATAAAAAAGATGCAAGGCCAGTCATATTTTAAAGTTGATTTTACTTTCTTAATTATATCATTTTTTCTTTCACATAATTATAAAATTGGTCGCAAATCATTTTAAAATTATAATGACAAATCAAAATTGCTTCAGTTGTCTTCGCTGACAACCAGTTTCTTTCGTCCGACCACTGAATTGACATTAGGGAAAATATTCTCTCCACATTTGATTGTGAGCTGGAATGGCAAATGCGTATTCGCAGATTTATTAGACACGACTTCTCATAATATACTTGGTATCTGCAAAAAACTTCCGCCTTTTCTCTTGCATACTCAATTTCATAATTGCTTGGCAGTTTTGGTTGGTATTATTAATCTTTTAGATATACAAACTGGTTTAATTGAATTTCAGCGTTGCCAATATCGATGTTTCTTACCTGTAAATATGCGACAGTACGTTCTATTTCTTCCCGGCAGAGTTTAGGGAGAAAACGGGACAAACAGTAATATGCGACTGAGTAGTGAAATACGGTGACAGTCCGTATATACGGGACGTGTGAAAACCTTAATTATTATGTATATTTATATATATATATATAATAGATAAAGAAATTAAAATAACTTTGCATCCCTTTATCTTTTTAAATGTTTGTCGAAACAGATATGTTTTTCGTGATAATATAAGATATTTAAGTAGCAGTGATTTGCTTCGGTTTTTGGGTCTATCTAGATAGGTTGGACATAAGTGTCCAAACATTCAAATTTTATATTAAATTGGAACAATATTTCAAAATTGTCTTTAATAAAATATTTTTTCTTTTCTTGCGTTTAATAAAGGAAACTTATTCAGTTAAAATGGAGAGTGAGTGAGTTATTGTTTTATGGCACAAGGGCCCCAGATGGGCCATGCTGCGCCAAACAATGGGTAATGATGAATGGAGAAACGAGCTCATAAATCACCAATTTATATTTATGAGCTATAATAAATTTTGCCATAAACTGAGAATCATTTTATATTTCTTCTAAATTTCGAACTCGAATGAACAGTGTCATCTCTTTTGTCTTAAAGGACAGAATTGTATAATCAAATAACAATACAGGCAAAAAAAAAAGAAATAATAAAATTATTTCCCCGAAACTTTTTTTAAAAACAGCACTTTGAAATGAGATAATTTTTGAAAAAAAAAAATGTTATCTAGTTTAAGCTCTGCAAAGTAAATCATTAAAATGGTTTCCATCGTTCTTTTTTTCTAAAAAGTTGTCTTGTTAATAATGAAAACGTGAATCGTAAAATAAAGCAATGATTTTCGGATATAATATAACTAATCAAAAGTATAGGTGAGTGACAGAATAATGTGAACACTTTTGAATTTGCGTATTTTTTCAAATATCTCCCGAAAGGCTGAAAGTATTTGCCTAGAATTTCGACCATGTAAAGAAGAGACTTCAATTCACAGTTTAGAGGGAAGGTTCGGTCACGATGGCATTTAGAGGACTAACCAGAAATTTATGAAAGAAAATGATTTAGGACTCACCCCATTTTACAGAAAGCTGACAATGAGTTGCAGCTTTCACCAATGGTTTCACTTGATAAGCGCAACATTTACATGCATTTTTGTAAAAAAAAAGCACGGATATTCAGGAAGCTACAAAAGTTCTTAAAAAATCCCAAATTTTCCAGCAAGTTTTTTGCTTATAACATTCAGAGTTTTTCTGTAAGGTTTGTAAAATTTGGCTGAAAAGTGTCAATATGTTAGAGAAGCATTGTGTAAAAATAATTTCAATATATCCAAAGTTTTTATTCCAAAGCTTTTATTATGAGTATTTGTAGGAAATAATTTTTACTGTGCATGTGCGAAACATATATAGCATAATTTTTCTTTTATAACTTCAAAGCCAGATATATAGGGCAGCTTATATAAAAATTCCAGTTGAATACCGTTAAGATTCAGGAAGATACCTGCATTGCAGCGATAAGAATTTTAGTTGCGCTCTAAGAGAAGTCAAATGATGAGGGTTTTTCTACAAATGATTTTTTAAAAATTTGAATTTTCGAATAATTATCGACGAACTGCAATCTAAGTAATGTATTTAATTTATGAGTATACATGGGTATTTAGGATATTCAACTTTCATAAAATTTAATATTACTGTTAGAATCGATTTAATTCCTATGCAAGCTGTTTTGAAATTACAAATATTAAGAAAAACTAAAATAACAAAATATTTAAATATGGATCAGATTTAGGAGAGTTTGTGTTAGTATCTTGCAAATAAAAAATTGCAAAATCTTAATTTAGTAAGTAATTTTTTAAAAAAGTAGTAAAAAAAAAAATGACAACTTTTTTGAACAATCTAAATACTGTAATACAATGTTTATCAGGACTATTGAGTCAGTCAGCTAACTGCGAAACAAACTGGACCACACTGAATCTGCAAGCGAATTTGAAAACAAAAAAAATCCCAAGAACGACATCCTGAAATTTAAGATATACTCGATTAAAATTTAAATCCAATTCGAGTACTCGGTTCTTAAAATTAAATGAAAGCTCTAAATTAATTACCTTGATAATAATGCAAGAAAAAGTATTACGATGCGTCTGGAAAAAAAAAATTTGCGGGGCCCTGCGCAGTTCTACACATGTGAAGTCAATTTACATACCATCGTGTCTTGGGTGCAATGGACGTATCAAAGGAATGTCGTCTTCTGCATATCTCGTTTGCTATAGAGCACATTCTTGTGCGACTAGCAGGTTAATTTATCAATAATGATGAACATCAGTCACACTAGGACTTAATTTCCCCCAACGTTTCGTTTAGCTGTTTTCATTCACTCATTAATTTTTTTAAAGCAAAGAGGGAGAAACTTTTCAGTGAGGCGAGGATTATACTAAAAACAAGGCTGCAATGTCGTAAATTCGCCGTCGTCTTTGAGCTACGATGTTTCTCGCATATATTTTGAGGCCCCCTGGAGTCTCGAGGCACGAGGCGGCCGCATCTAACATCTGTGCGGAAATCCGCCACTGCATATTTCTAATAAAACAATTCTTTAAATATATAATACTAAGCATAATTTTTGTAATAAAAAGTATAGTTGTCGAAAAATACTTTAACAAAATACTCATAATATCTAATTGCAGGATTGAACTAAAAACGTGAACACCTATAATTCCAATATCAAGAGTCTTAAAAGATACAATGGAGAAGTCTTTGTAAAGGAATATTAATTGTCAAAGTCTGAAAATTTCCTTGCCAATTACTTGTTATATTTTTCAACATTTAAAATTCAAACTAAGATGGTAAAATAACTTCAAAACATTAACAGCTTAAAACAGATTTCATGAAAAACTTCTTGGGAGAGAATATTCTCATGTTACTTTGATGATTTATTTAAGAAGTAATTCCTAGAGTGTATGTTACATGCATGATAAAAATGTTTGGCTATGTGTAATGTTTCAATCAAACACAATCAAAAACACAGTTCAATACAAAATACCATATTTTATTTCATAACAAAGCACACTTTTCAAATTACTTTTCATTTAAACTCAATTTGTATGAATATTTATTGTATTCATCTTCAGATACAAACATGAACAATATTAATTCTGTAAAAAATAGGTTATTGAATTAATTTAAAATTATAATACATTAAAATGGATTATTCAGCTAAACAAAAATATTATAGCTTGTCAAAATAATATTTGTAACTAGTTTTAACTTCAATGCTTCATATACTCCTGCAAACTACAATGGTATTTATGAAATGGTGGAAAAGATTACAAACTGAAAATTAAAATACATATATAGCGAGGATGGTCACTAATATAGAGTGTCATTAAGTTCCGATGAGGCGAATAAAAGATTCAAGCACTCACCATGGTGTATCTAAATATCTAACTATCCTCACTATCATTTTAAACTAGACTCGATGAATACAAAGAAACTTAACATTTAAATTTAACAGAACAACTTTTATTCTTGTCAAATATAATTTAAATAAAGCGATTAAAAAACAGATTTAACTTAAAGTAACAAAACTGGTCAACAGCTCGTTGACTGGAAGTTGACAGTGCAGAGCGAGACAGAGAGAGTGGCTTCTTTCCTTGCTTCCTATATATGTAGCTGGAATCGGTTCGGCGCAAGCGCAAAAAGCGCGATGCTCTGTTGCCACACATATTTTACATTTTTTTAATACTCTGTGTTAGAGAAAACTTATAATTCCTTCTATTTTTCCAGAATAGCAAGTTTATAAAATGATATGATGAAATCAAAATATTTTAAATACCTATAAAATTTTATGTTAAAAATAAAGAAAAGTACTAGTTTTTTTTAAATCAAAAAATCATATTTAAGTTTTCTAAGAAGAACAAATCCAGTATAATTTGAAAAACTAAACAGACATTTAAAAAATAATCATAAAACCTTAAAGAAATAATGCAGAAAATACTATAAAACAATATGAAATATATAAATAAATACAGTATGAAAAAATATTATAATTCAAGACGGATATATAGACATCAACTTATCAAGACACTTAAAAAAAAAAAAAAAATCAAAATATCAAAAAAGTCCGACATTCGCTATTGCTGGTTGTGGAACAAGCTGAGGTTGATTGAAGTGTCGTCACAATAGGTGGAACTGTACAAGCTTCAGAGACAGAGGAGGGAAAGATTTCCCAAGATTTTTTACTCTCGAGGAGAGAGAGAGCCAGTCACTTTTTTTTTAATAGTAATCATGTCATTATCAGAAGGGGGAGTAACAGTGGTAGGTGCTGTAAGAGTGTTTATGATACTGGGTGTAGGTTGCATGTTTTGCGAGCAAGAAGGAGTGACTACTGAATTTAGTGCCGATGAATATGAAATGCCAGATTTGGGTGCTCTGTCATTGACAAGTTTTCGGGCTTCTGGAAATGAAATGTTTTTGGTAATTTTAACAGAATCTCTTTCTCTTGTTTATAACGAGGGCATGAACGGAAAAAAGCTAAATGGTCGCCATTACAATTGTAGCATTTTGTTGTGGTGGATGTGCATTTATTACTGTCATGATCTGGGTTGGTTGGTTGTTTGGGGTTTAATGGCACAAGAGCCATTTTTGGCTAAACTGCGCCAAACATATGATAGCTAAACAGGAACACGATGTCATAATGGTTGGTTGGTTGGTTGGGGTTTAATGGCGCAAGAGCCATTTTTGGCTAAACTGCGCCAATCATATGGTAAAATTCCACACAGTGGTACTAAAATTTTAAAATTCAATGGAAATGTGAAAAGGAAATTGGTTGAATTGATCCAGATGTAAAAAAGCAAAAAAACAAGTTAAAAGGACTAAATGCTCATAAAAAACCCAATGGTCTTTAAAAAATTAAAAATATTTGGATGGTATTTCTCACCCACCAAGTCCTGCAAGGTTAGAGACGGTGAATTGAAATGGTACTCACGATGAGATTTAAAAGAAGGACATTCAATTAAAATATGAGTGACAGAAAAATCTGTATGACATGTGGGACACACAGGTGTCCTTTCGCCAAAGATGAGATGCTTATGCGTGAAGCGAGTATGCCCTATACGGAGGCGAGTCAATTTGACATCCAACTCTCGTATAGGGAGGATAGGCCACATGTCAATAAAGGGCTTTACAAAATGCAGCTTGTTGTTCATCTGCAGATCCCAATTGTTTTGCCAAGTAGTATGAAGATGGGAAACAAAAGACTTCTTGACATCACTGTAAGGGATGTCTTGTGTTAGAAAGGTAGAAGCAAATTTAGCAACAGAATCCGCTATTTCATTACCAGAAATGCCCACATGACTCGGAACCCAACAGAAAATAATAGAAAAACCTTCTTTACGAAGAAAATGTAAAATAGATAAAATTTTTAAAGCAACCGGATGCATTTGAATGTCATAATGAGAAAGAGTTTGCAAAGCACTCATGCTATCAGTATAAATAATAAACTTACGCTGATTGGAAGGCGAAATGTCGCGGAGAGCACAGAAAATTGCCACTAACTCAGCAGTAAAAACAGAGCAAAAATTATGCAGACGGTAGCTCAGTGTATCAGATGGAGAAACTACACCACAACCAACATGTCCATCTGATTTCGAGCCGTCTGTGAAAATTGGTATGAAGGAAGAGTACTGATAGCGATGGTGATGAAAAAGTTGTTGAAAAGTAACCGGAGCAGTTGAGGATTTCTCGAATCCCGAAAAGGGATTCAAATAAGAAAATTGTGGGATATCCCAAGGCGGAAAACAGAAGAAATCAAAAGACTGGATGGCAATATTATTAAAGTCCGAGCCATGCAGAAGCATTTTGGCTCTCTCACAAAAGGGCAGAATGTGAGAGGGACGAGAATCATAGAGTCTACGCAAACCAATTGGCAGTGCCAATTGATTAATGGGGTGCATTGAGACAGACATTGCTCGGAAGAAATACAAGGCAGACAGTTTTTCACGCCTTGAGTGAAGCGGTAGCTGGTGACAAATAACATACAGGCTCTCTACCGGAGAGGTACGAAACGCTCCAGAGCAGATCCTGAGGGCAGAGTGGTGGACGGTATCTAGTCGCCTCAAGACAGTAGGACGGGCAGAACCATACACCATACATCCGTAATCAATGCGGGAGAGTATAGCAGCTTGATAAATACGGAGTAGGGAGGTTCGATCGGCACCCCAAGATGTTTTGGAGAGTACTTTCAAGATGTTTAAAGACTTCTCACACTTCTTCCGCAGGTGTAAAACATGCGGAAGGAAGGTGAGTTTACGATCGAAGATCACTCCCAAAAACCGTATTTCATTCACTACAGGTATAGGCGAATTACGAATACGAATATTCGGATCAAGATGCATGTTTCTCTTTCTACAGAAGTGGACGCACCTACTCTTCTCAGCAGAGATAGTGTGTCCATTGTTATCGCACCAAGCTATCAGCTTATTGACTGCGTTTTGTAGTTGTCGCTCTATTAAGTGCATGTTACTACCTTGACATGAGATCTGCAGGTCATCAACATAAAGGCTACCACGAACAGATGATAGCAAATGATTAAGAATTTGACTGAGATGCAAGATGAAAAGAGTGACACTGAGGACACTTCCCTGTGGAACACCCTCAGCTTGAATGAAATGATTCGAATAAAAATTGCCAACACGAACTCTAAATGTTCGATAAGATAAAAAGTTCTTTAAAAAGATGGGCAAATTTCCCCTAAAACCAAAGTTAAAAACTGTTGAAAGTATGCCATAGCGCCATGCACGGTCATATGCCTTTTCTATATCAAAGAATACAGAGACAAGGTGGTTCCTCTTAACAAATGCGTTGCGTATTTGGGTTTCCAGTAAGACAAGGTTATCAAAAGTAGACCGCCCTCTACGGAAACCACTCTGCAACGGGGAGATGCATCCTTGTTTCTCCAATTCAAAGACAAGACGAGCATTGACCATGCGTTCTAGAGTCTTGCATAGACAGCTCGTCAGAGCAATTGGCCTGTAGTTCAGAGGATTAAATGAATCTTTGCCAGGTTTAAGGATTGGAATCACGATAGCTTCGTGCCACTGTGAAGGATACTCCTGTTCAGTCCAAATTCTGTTAAATAATAATAACAGATTGGAAAGGGAAGCTGTATTCAAGTGGCGAAGCATATTATATGTGATTCCATCTGGACCGGGACTGGTGTCATGTGCTTTAGACAAGGCAGTTATCAACTCACTCATCTTAAATTCAGAATTATAAGGAATGGTCCTAAGGGCAGTAAAACGCAAATGAGTTCTTTCCGCACGATTCTTAATTGCCATAAAATCAGGACTATAAGAATCACTTGCGGTTGGTTGGTTGGTTGGTTGGTTGGGTTTTAATGGCGCAAGAGCCATATTTGGCTATGCTGCGCCAAGCTTATGGTGGTGAAACAGGAACATGGTGTTTAAACATATGGTGATATAAAACAACATGTACTTAAAATTCTAACATTTTACAATTGTACAAGAATAGAAACTAAAAATCGTATGGTAAAATCCAAGATGCATTAAAAACCAGAGATGACAGTCGCCAAACTATCAGGAAGTGCAATAGCGAAAAAAGTAATTTTTCCCACTCGTATTATGGGGGAGAAACAATCAAAATACAAAAGAGATAAAATTGGAACCAGAAGTTAGAAAAAAAATTAAATTAAAAAGAGTGAAAGAAAAATTGTCAGAAAAAATCATTGAGAATCACTTGCGGAAACTTGTGCAAATGCGTGCCCGAGAGCATTGGCAATGTCTAATGGAGCGGAATGAGTCACATTTCCTGTATTTAAAATAGGAAAGGAAAATTCACGATATATTCCATTTGCAGCCTTGACCTTTTTCCACAATTGTTTACTAGAAGTGGAGGATGTGAGTGATGAAACAAAATTTATCCAAGATTCCCTCTGACTACGACGGCGTATGCGACGAGCAAGGGCTTTGGCACGCTTAAAAGCGATATGATTTTCTGTGGTCGGATATCTCCGAAAAATGTTCCACAATTTCTTTTCCTCCCTGCGACTGTCGCGACAAGCTTCATTCCACCACGGTCTACGGAATTTCCTGAGCCGTGGGGAACTTTTGGGAATGGTATGGTTTGCGGCTTTTATGAAACACTCAATGACATTTTGTACCGCTTCCGTAATATCTGCAGTACTGACCATAGACTCGGTGATATCTGCCAGTTGCATGAAATTACCCCAGTCTGCCCGCTGGAATAGATACCGTGGAGGATATTGAATCGCACCACCACTATCAGCATAGGAGACTATTATGGGAAAGTGATCACTGTTGCAGAGATCACTTCCGACGGTGAAATGCAGCAACGGCAGAAGTGTAGGGGAACAAATGGCCAGATCGAGACTGTGGAAAGTGCGGGTGGGTTCGTGGAAGTACGTTTTCTCATCATTATTGAGCAGACAGAGACAGTTATTGGAAATTAGCCGTTCTATCTGTCGCCCACGAGAATTGGTAACATCCGAACCCCACAAAGTACTATGTCCATTGAAATCTCCCAGCAAGATAAATGGTGTAGGAAGCTGGTCCACTAAGGTTTCGAGATCCTGTTGACTAACTACATCGTGAGGTGGCAAATAGACACAGCAGACTGTAACTAAAGTTCGGGCATGAACTTGTACAGCCACAGCCTGCAGAGAAGTGTGCAAAGTAAGAGGCGTGCTCGGGTATAAATTAGAAGTAAGGATACAAACACCACCTGAGTGATTACTACCAGTGGCTATATCCTTTCTAACACTGGTATAGCCACGTAGTTTGAGAGCGATATGGGACGACAAGAAGGTTTCTTGAAGTCCAACGCAAACAGGATGAAAATAGTTAATTAATCCTTTAAGGTCCTGTAATTTGGAGCGAATGCCGCGACAGTTCCATGAAAGGAAAGAACCCATTAAGAAAGTGTTGGAGGATGCAAAGGAGGAACAGAAGTTGGAGGAACTGACACATCGCAGTTCATTTGCAAGTCTTCATCCTCATCTGATGGATGAAGTTTAAGATCGGGGACTTGGGGAACACCACCAAAAATGGACGGCAAGTCCTTGTGGACTATACCTCGATCCGCGAGTCCCAACGCGACGGAATTGTGGTGAGCAGATTTTTTTA
>BGPR01045995.1:0-12166 GCA_013235015.1 Araneus ventricosus | reverse complement strand
AATCTCTCCAAAAAGGAACTTCAGACGATATAGTATATTTCAGAAATATTTAAAATAGTACGGTCATGTTCATATTGCCTTTAGAATATATTTTTTCGACATAACTAAAAATATTTCAAATAAACTACTTTTAGTTGTTATTGAAACGGTGAACAGTACATTTCAAAAATATTTGAGAATATTATTACTTACTTAAGTATTCTTGAGGAAGAACGTAAAATCAATATTGGTAGGCACACTCAAGCACGTTTATTTTACCTTACATCAGCTAGTTTACATATCAAATTACAGATTTAAAAAATACCAGGTATAAAGTAGTATCTGAAATAAGACTTACAAAATCGGAGTGTTCCACTTTTCATCAGTTGTTTCATTATTTAACGTTACAGTTTGAATGTTACTCTAACTTTGGAGTCATGCATAACTAGAGGATGATTTAATCATTGTTCTCTTCGGTGAGCCTGTAGTTCTTACCGAATAAGGCTTCACTAAAAGTAGCTGCATTCGAATCGGGCGTGTTAGAACCCCGCGAATGAGATGGTAAATTTGGAATATATTCCCTATTTAAGTGTGACATTTCCAGATCATATAACCTGCTTAATTCTCAGTTTTGCTTTCGCCAGATCATGTAAATCAGTGCAGTTGCGTAATTGGAAAGCGAAACAAACACATCCAACTCGTCTTCGGCTTTTCCTCCTAACTTTTCCATTACTGAGTCGGCCTCTTCTGCCATCTGTCTTTTGCTTGCACGCTTTGAATAGATTGAAGGAGTGAGTGGAGTAGGGATAGTAACTTTCGTAGAGGTGTTTTCTTTGACACGATGGGCCAGGAATTTCTCAACATCATCATTACTTTCGAAATCTTCTGTTTCCTGTAACCAGAAAAATATGAATATATATGTGAATAGAAATGAATGCGAATTTTCGAAAAGCTTACCTAATTTCTTAAATTTGTTAAAGAACATCAAAGATATGTTATGAACGGAAATAATGTCAATTTTCCAGTTGCCGTCAACTATAGAAGAGTGGACACGCGTCATGCAAATGAATACAACAGCCAATGGAATTTTCCCCATGGACGGAAAGCACAGGATGGCACAAGCTCCTATCATCACAGGAAGTGATTACTTCAGCTTACAAGGATTTTTTTAGCATCGCCTTATTGGCAGTAATTGATTCGAATTGTTGCATTATCTAAGTTTCTGTTGGATGTCAGGCACGGGAAAAATTAAATTTTAATTTCGTTTTAGCTGCTTAAAACTAGGAATTACCAAAAAGTCAACAGTGTTTAAGAAATTAATTCCTGCAACCAACTTTTAATCATTTCCACCCCCATACTGCAGGGTACTTTAGGTAGATTCTAAATTTTGCCCCAGTCACGCCGCCACTGCCACAGTACTTAAACAAATTTTAGAAGACTCTAGTGCCCACTAGTATAGTAAATGACATGAAATTTTCGTGCCGGTGTACTGTTAGGCTATCCATATACTGTCTCTCGGACCAGGGCGAGGTGTCCCGAATCAAGAAGAAGAAGGGCTGTCCATCACACTTTTTTTTCAATATTTTGGCCCTCTCCTCTTTGTCACAAAGTGTCACACTTTACCATACCCCTCCTCCCCTTGTCACATCACACTATATTACAAACATAAACTTGCAGTTCAACAGCACTACGTTATAGATCTTTCAAATTTTATTTTTGAACTTTAACTGTGTGTTTTAATGACATTTGTGAGTACAACAATAATAATGATTATATGTGTACTTATTTTGTATGAAATAAGACTAGGTTACAACACAAAATATAATATACAATAGTAATAAATATTAATATCAAAGACAATTGTAAACAGTAGCATTTTGTAATTTGAAATGGAATTTGATATTTTGCTTTAAGTCTATCTTTATCTTTATGAACATAAAATACTCTTTTAAACAGATTTAATTTTAAAAAAAGGCCTCCAATAGGATCAACCTGTTTGTTGCCACTACCATTCTTCTCCTCACCCAGGTATTCGTATCTTTTTGAACATTTGCTAATGTATTAGAGGTTTCTTTCTGGTGAAGAATTTCTGCTGCTACCATATTTCTGAACCTACCCGAATGCCTTTTGAAAAGAAAGGAACAAGTGAAAAAAAATCACATGAAAGTTGTTTTTACCCTGATTAAAAATACCAAATTCTGGTAATTAAAATAACTTCAAAATTTAATCTCTGATTTTAAATGTCTTATTTTAATCAAATGTGTGATGTCACCTTGTTACCTCCTCCTCCCTTGTCACAAACTGTCACAAGAACCCCTATGCTTTTCCCTTCGACCACGTTTCATGAAATCGTTTCCTTCAGCTCACGACAAGGGGAGCAACGAACGCATCTCCAACTATTGTGGTGGTGGGGTTGGGTCTGTTACTCAGCTTTTGGATTTAAAACATAATATATTACAAAATGCCTACTATGAATTTAAAATTTAGATACCATAATAATAAATACACACAAATCATAAGGCAAAAGGTTAGATTTTAGAGTAACAGTTCACCACACTCGATTGATTTAAACATTTTATGCCAATGGCCAAATAAGATTGCGTTGTGTTGGTTTTAATCTAAAGAAACAAAACATCCAGGTTCTAAAATACAAATTTTAAAAAAAGGCAAATCGAGATAACTCTCTAGAAGTCAGTGTGTGTGTGAGATAAATGATGACAGAAGCATATTTGAATAAACATAACAATTTATCAAATATCTAATTTATATAAATATATGCAAAAACAACTTTTCAAATCAGGAGAGGGCCCTTCCACATGTATGTATATATTTATTCAAAGCAAAACACATGCTTTCATGTCAGACCTGCACAAAATATTACTTTACTTCAAACATGACAACCCATTTTATGAATTTATCAAAAACAATGTCAGCAGGGACACATATCATTAAGTATATTGTTTCTGAGTTGATTTAGTATTTGAGATGGGCAGTTTAATCAGTAATAACAAAAATACACTAAGATTTGCATCTGTTGCTCTTTAAATTTAAATATGAATGACTATGAATGGAAATTCAAATAATATAAACACTCAAAAACATCTGTAATTACTAATTTCAACTTATAAATAAAACTTCATTTAAATGGAGATGTCACTTAGTTTAGATATATATATAAATTTGAACAAGCACTGATAGTTTTTTTTTAATAATAAAGATTTAAATAAGATGATAGTTAATCAGTCCAGAAATCATTTGAGCGAAAACCAATTTCAGCTGCAGTAGATGTACCCAATTTATTTAAATTTATTCTTGTCAATTTTTTAAAATTAACTTAATGCAATAAAGTTACCTTATCTTGGTTGATTTTGGCATGGCGACTTCTAACGGAATTCATTTGGCTTTGATCATCCCAATTGGATCTTTCAGATTGTGGCTGGATGGGAGTATCAGGCGCAGCGGTTTTCGACACATTTCATTTGCGGCAATGGTGGGAGTCTCAGGTACCAATTCAGGGCAATTTGCCCACAACTTACAGAGGTGTAGAGGTCTAGTCCATCGACATTCTTTGGTGAGTATGGCCCTCAATTTAGAGAGGAGCAGAGGTCCAGTCCCTAATCATTTCGTCCTTCTTTGGCGTGTCTGATCCCATCTTCCTTTCGTGGTCGGATCTCGTCAGGTGCACCTTTAGCACGGGCTCTTTCCTTCTCGTTCTCGGGAACTTAAGTCTGGTTTTAGGAAACTCACTGGTGCATGGTTGCTTACGCTATCTTCACACCTCGAACAGCCATCACGCCACCGACTATGATCTTCCCCCTTAAATAAGTTCTTGGGCACTCTAGTTTGCAGCATATCTTGCTACATTAATAAATCTCCTTGCAAAAAAAAGATTTTCGTCTCTCTAGGCACAGTCAATCACTTCTTCCTCTCCACCAGAAAAAATCCTCACCTCCTTCCAAACACTGCTATTTTGGATCGCCCGGGGAGTCGCCAAACCCTTGCCAAAAATGCCAAATTCTAATAGAGAGAAGGCTCAGGGAGAATTAAATTTTACGCGCAGGAGAAGCCAGTTTAGCCAAGCATTCCACAAGTGGCTGAAGCCTGACTTTTATCGCTGACAATTTGACCAATTGGAGTGAGGCTCTGAGTTATCTACAGCCAATCAAAGAATTTTCCTTTAATTGGGAAAAGGTCTTAACTTTAAGAAATTATAGCGACAAGCTTGTCACCTTGAAACGGAAATAGGGGCGTGTAGTGTCAGATTGTCAAGAAAATAATGAACAAGTGTTTTCGCCTGACGAAGAGAAACCGCAGTTCTAAGGAGGTTCAAATCTCAAAAACAGGTCAGGGGTCAGCAAAGAATGCACACATTTCCGCTCTGGAAAGGCAATCAGAGACATCGGGTTCTTTTTGTAACTTTCCGAAAGGATTCGGTGTGCATTCAAACTGAGAAGTGTGGATTCGATAATTGGCTTCGAAACACGTGCAGGAAAGACAGACAGCTATGACTTTGTTTTTCGCTCTCACACTATGGTTTGCAAAACATCAAACAATGTTTCTAATATAGTTACACATGGAATGGAAGTTTTCAAATTAAACACAGACAATTATTAACATTTAGGATTAAAATAAATGTGGATTAAATATTTTAAATCAAACACAGAAAATTATTAATAATTAGGATTAAAATAAATGTGTATTTTTAAATATAAAAAGTAGAAATTGTTGAAATTTGAATCTGTTCATAAAATTTTTATCCTAGTGAACAAGTACAAAAAAGAACTTTGTCATTTCAACATGACAATATCGTCATTGTTGGGACTGGAATAAGGGTTGAAAACGCGTTGGGTGGCTTTCAGAGTGCTTTACAACTCGAGCCCAAAAATGCTGAATAAGTAGTGATGACATGCGTTCATTTATGATATCCTTCATCAGAGATATTCGACTTTGAAGACACAGTGACGAAAACGTTGGTACCTGGTCGCTGGAGGGTGGAAGGAATGCCCACGGGAACATTGGCGAGATTGAAATCCTTTCTTCAACAGAAATCTTCCATTCTTGCCAAGTAAATACTATTAAGTGAATATTTCACACCTGTAGAAGATTCAGTTTCCTGGCAAAACGACTAATGCTGAGTCAATCACGTGCTTAACAAATATGAAGTTTCCACAAATTTAAGCTATTAATTTCAGTGCAGCTAAAGTAATATTGTCAAATGTAACTGTTAAATTGATTTGTTCGAGTTTAGTTTAAAATATTTTTAACCAAAATATAAAAAAAGAAAGATACCATGCATGAATATAAAAAGAAGAATGAATAATATCAGGCATGAATAAGGTGAATTATTCTTGAAAAAAGAAAGAACTACAAAAATTCATTTATGTTGATACATAAAAAGACAATCATTAACATTAGCTTATAATGCATTTATACTGCAGATTATAGAGCCCCCACCCTTTTAAAGTAAAAATGTTGATCAACATATGCGAACAGAATGTCAAAAAAATAACACATACATTATTAAATTAAACTGAAAATTAATAATACTATCTAGGAATAATATTTCTCGAGTAAATATTACATAAGCTGAATGGAAGGCCTTTTTTTTTCATTTAAAGTCTTATGATACATTTAGGCACACTTCAAAAGTCCGAGAGACAACTTTTGCCCTTGTTTAATAGTCCTTAAACTTTTCCTGATCATTATCAAAGGGGTAAAAAATAGATCTAATAATTGACTTTTATTCTTAATTATGAAAAAGGCAAAAATAATATAAGTGATAAAAGTTGTCATATTTCTAATATAATTTGAAATTTTAATTTTCATTATTAATATATTGTTAAGGCAAAAATAAACGTTTTGAGGATATATTTAAAAATTGAGTTTCAAATTACATTAAATTTATCATTTGAATTTAATTAAAATGTGAATGCACGTCTTTCGACCCAATAAAATCCGGAA
Source organism: Araneus ventricosus (assembly GCA_013235015.1). Lineage (NCBI taxonomy): Eukaryota > Metazoa > Arthropoda > Arachnida > Araneae > Araneidae > Araneus > Araneus ventricosus. The sequence goes on along the minus strand of BGPR01045995.1, from coordinate 6,226 downwards.
TGATATTTTTTCTTCTTTTAAAATGTTTCTACTAAATACGTTCATGTATGCTGAGATAAAGGAGAAAACACTGAGTTAAACGCAGAAGAATTGAACTTGAGAAAGCTTCGCACTTGATTTAACCTTTCATATGCTGGATATTTAAAATTATGAGACGTATCTTCACAAGGAAATAATCAATATTATCATCACAGTACATGTCAACAAAAGTTATCACTTAAAAACAAAGTATCTGTACCAGAAAGTTTCGATTAATTTTTTTTTGTAGTTGTTTCATTAGTTTTCTTTTGCCACGAGAAGTTTTTATGTCTAACAGCACAGTAACTTTCTAGAATAATGATTATTTTTTAAATACTTATCTCAATAATTACAACGCTTTATAATAATCATAGAAAATTGCATGTTAATTTGTAAAATCTCTTTTTAACTGTACTGTATTAGGGAAAGAGTCCTAAAATTTTTCATGCTGTATGGAAATATTATACATAATGATACTCTCGTTTATCTCTGTACACTCAATGCACTGATATAAAATGCATATGTAAATGTATCGCCAAATAGTGAGAGAATAAATAGAAAACTTGCTATGATTCACGAGAATTTTTTTTTTTTTTTTGTCATTTCCAATAAAGAGAAATAATTAGTTAAATGAATCGATAAATAATAGAATCTCATTCAGAATTTTTTTCAGAAGAATAAGAATGTCTACGTGTTTCATTGCAAATACTTCTAAATACAGTGAGAAATGCTTGATATTTGTATATATTTCAAAAGTAGAATTTAAATTATGAAATGTGTTCTACCTTCAAGTTTCAAAGTTGTTCGTCTCATTCTGAACTTTGCAAAAGATAATTTAGTATATTGAAGATGGTTTTCCACCATATTCAAACGAACATAAAACGATGAATATTTGAATTAATTAATGTTGCTCTTTTATTTACAAGACATGATGAGATATGCTGGGTATTCGCGATTTTGAAAACAAGTGGTCTTAATTAAAGTTCCGTAAAATAAAGTTAAGACCAAAGTTTGCTTTAAAGAAAATCCTCATAAGATTTATTATTTTTTCATAAAAATAACTTTATTTTGATATAAATTTTTTGTTTTTATTTTCATTCATGAAATTTGTTTTCTTTATATAATATAAATTATTTTTCCTGTTCTCTCACTATTTTGAGCTCATTGATCGTTTATGGTACAGCTATAAATCATGAATGCAATACAATTTTCTATTAATCAGGTAAAAAGAAATTTAATACAAATTGTATTATACTTGTCAATGAGTAAGCTTGCATATTAGACAACATGAAAATATTTGCTTTTTTTTAAGTCGGCAAAGTTCATCGGTAAAGTCGGCATTTTTACTGTCTCGGAAGTGAGATGTTGGCCATGTCCCTGATTGTCGGCAAATGTCGACGTCATTTATCGCCAACACGAGTCCGCAACCGTGACGCAAACACGGTTTTAAAGATACTTCAATTCATTCTCTTAACTTGCCTGTCTTTGTGAAATGGGTTGATTATATGATAAATTTCATTACATTTTTTGAATATCACGAATCTCTGAAAAAGAGATTTTAAATTTTTTTATTTGCGCTTCAAATTTGTTTTTGAACATATGAGTAAGTCGATAATACAATAATAAAACGTGTGTTCAGAGCCTATCTTTCGAGGCTTCGTTTAATCTAACAAAGAAAACGAAGCTTATCTCCAACTCAGAAGAAAGCGTTTAGTCATGTTCACGTGAAAGAATGAAAGTCAGTGACGACACGAGACTCTGAAAGAAGTAATAAATAAAAAAATCTGAGCCTTGTGATCCGAGTGACATTGAGAAATGTCAAACAAATCATGGAGCTCTTCGCGTGAGTAAATGGAAAATTCTTCCCCGTTCGAAATCATCTTTTAAACATGAATATATTTAAAGCTATACTAAATAAATACTTTTGAATGTTTCCTCATTTGTCAAGAATGAAAAAACATGAATCAATCTACTTATGTAATATGCTCAAATAAAAACTTGATATTCTTGTTATTTAAATTAGGGAGAAAAGAACAATGAATATTAATTACGGTTTATATTGTTAGCTTTTTCATGTCGGTTTAAGCTGTCATATTCAAAATGAAAATATTCGTCTCAGTTTATATTGTGTAAAGACCAGGTTTGAAATGCGTGAATTGAGTTATTTTACCCAATTCTTATGTTTCAAAATTAGGATGAGTTTTCTCTCTGAACTACAGAGGAGTTTCAATAGTAATTGTGAGGATATGAAAAAAAGTTTAAAAAAAATTAATTTGTTAGATTTCGTTGCATATTTACAGAATTTTAAGAAAAATATGATGTCAGACTTTGAGAAAATAGACGTCCAGGCAAACAGCTTTAGAGAAGAAATAATGAATTTTATTTATAGAATATTAGTGTAGTTATATTTTCAGAGTCGGCTTTTAGTCGTCGAATCACAGTTGATTAGTTACTACTGCGTGGTTTTGAAGTCTATTTGCTGTCAATTGCCAGAACTCAACATCCTGTGAAATAAAACTTAGTTACTCGGAAATATGCTCAATTTATACTATTGTGATATTAAGCAAACTTTTAACAAATGTAAAGTAAATACCAATAAAATAATTTTCATGCAAAGAAATCAATAGTTCTCCAAAACAGCCTGCCAAACTTATTATAAAAATGTAAGAAATTACTGATACCGGTCATTCAAAAGGCATTGACTCAATGACCAGTCCATTCTTGGGAAAGATTTTCATTCCTTTTACGTAAGTTCACATTAAAAAAAAAAGACATTTCTGAAGCTGCAATATATATTGAGGGTAAGAATAATGCTCAATCTATATATACCCTCCTCACTACCTTTTCAAATATTCCTAATCGTTTTTCAATACAGACAACGAACCTTGGGAAAAATATTTCATCCCCTCCACCACACACAAAGCCCTCCCTCCTTTGGCTGAGAACAGATTAAACACATTCAGCATGAAAAATAAACGGAATAAAAAATAAAGAAGTCTTCCACTCAAAGGAAGTATCAATTGAGAGCTCCTGTTTACCCGTGAGACTGCATCCTTTTTCCCCCTCAGTGATGACGTGCGGGAAACTCAAGTTCGGGGGAAAGAAAGAAAGATCTTGCCATCACCTGACCATATTTTTCTCGTATTGTGATGCAGACATTCATGTGAAAAGTATGCGGAGAAACAGGCAGCAATGGCTTCACGTTATTTATTTAGGAGAGGGTCATGTATGAGGGCGTTTTCCGTGTATTTCTTCATGAGTTTATTAGTCTTTAAATATTTCGGCTGATTCATCTAGAGCAGGGTTTCTTAAACTTTATCCATTCGCATTTTGTACATTTCGGTTGCAAAAATACTCGGAAATCCCAAGTGCACATGTAAGTAGTAAAATGAAGCAGAGCACTGAAGCTTTGAAAACTGATCGACAAGAACTAGGGATACTTTAAATTTAACGACCAGGTATGTAAGAAATATATAAAATGCCAAAACAATTTTTTTTCTTTGATTTGAGATTCAGGTAGAAATAAGTATGTAACAAAACGGTGTTTTTCAATTTTAGTATTCTGAATATTTTTACATCCGAATTGTGGTCACGATTGGGAAAAATTCCAGAAACCCTGTTCTACATGAGGGCTTCTTGGACTACCGGTCTCGAACCCAAGTGAGGTGACGTAAATGAATTTTGAGATCGTGAAAATATTCACAACAAGTAATTAAGTCAAGATCCTTAAAATTAGAAAGCAATAATTATCCAGAAAGCTAAATTAATTTCAACCATGTCGCTAACATTTTTAATTCACTAAAATTTCTTCTTGTTCGCTACCACATTTCGACCATTAATCTTGCTCCCGTTTCGGTTGCAAAAATACTCGGCGACTCTAAGTGCGTATGTGAGTAGTTAATTTGGTTTTCTGGATAATTATTGCTTTCTAATATTGAAGACCTTGATTTAATTACTTGTTGTGAATATTTTCACGATCTGAAAATTCATTTACGTCACCTCACTTGGCTTTCGGACCTATAGTCCAAGAAAGAACAGAGTTTCTTGAATTTTTTTCCACTCGTGACTACAATTGGGATGCGAGAATATTTAGAATATTAATATTGAAAAACACCGTTTTATTACAAACTTATTTGTACCTCAATTGCAATTCAAATCAAATAATTTGTTTAGATATTTTATATATTTCTTATATGCCGGATCATTAGAATTAAAGTGTCCTTATTCAGAGCTCTCCAGTAAGAAAAATTAGTAGTCTCAAAAGTGTCAAACCTCGGTGGTAAGCATTTCCTAACATGGCAAAACGTATGACTCTAAGAAGTTTCAGAAATAACAAATAGGGGCAGATAGTCGAATAATCTATAATATAAAGATAATTGAATCGCCGTCGTATAATAATTTAATTAGTGTAGTGTTGTGTATTAATAAAGAATTGCAAATTTAATAACGAATTGCAAGCGTTATAGATGTGAAATACACAGGGTGCCCACTAAAGTCCCTTACCACCATTTTAACTACCGAATGACTGCAGCTATCTTCATAAGAGTGGTGTCTAGGTATGGTAAAGTGACTATGCGCTACTGGATGAAATCCCTTACTGCGCCAAATAGTGGGAAACGGTGGAGTTAGCGTTATTATCTCTAAAACGGTACCAGATAGAGGGAAAAAGTGAACTACGAAGTTGTAGAGCATCATCGATTTAGTACAAAAAGATACCTTATGGTCATGAATGCTAAAAACAGAACGCTTAAAACACGTATTTGTTTGTTCGCGATTTCCTACACTTACAAGTGATAAAACATTCTTAGAAAGAAAAAAAACTAGTTATCACAAGATACCTTTATTTTCGATGTTCAAACTTCTCTCCGTCAGCTATAATGCACATCTGGACCCTTGCTTGAACTTCACGTTGCACACGGTGTAGCATAGCGGGTGTCACATTGGCACAAACATCCGTAATGCGCCGTTGAAGCTCCTGCAATGTTGGCGGAGGGGTCGCATACACCTGCTGTTTGAGGTATCCCCACAGGAAAAAGTCCATTGGAGTCGGATCAGGTGAACGTGGAGGCCATTCTTGGAAACCACCATAACCGATTATTTGTTCCACGAATTCCTCCACCAGGTACTGCTTCACTGATGATATTTTGTGCCCAGGCGCACCGTCATGTTGGAACCACACGTTCCGGAGCTGAAACAATGGCAATGTGCATTTTAAGCGTTCTGTTTTTAGCATTCATGACCATAAGATGTCTTCTTGTACTAAATCGATGATGCTCTATAACTTTGTAATTCACTTTTTTTCTCTATCTCGTACCGTTTTAGAGATAATAACGCTAACTCCACCGTTTTCCCCCAGGTGGCGCTGTAAGTGGTTTCATCCAGTTGCACATAGTCACTTTACCGTACCTAGACACCACTCTTAGGCCCGGTGCACACTAGCCGATTTGTGTCGTTGAAGCTATCAAAATAACAATAGTAACCCCCATGCCCCCTGTGGAGACACACAGGGAGAATCTTCAACGACAAAAATCGGCTAGAATCGGCTAGTGTGCACCGGGCCTTATGAAGATATCTGCAGCCATTCGGTAGTTAAAAGGGAGGTAAGGGACTTTAGTAGGCACCCTATCGATAATAACAGTTGAAACACCCGGCGTCATTTCAATAAATGCATCTAAAGTAAAGAGTTCTGAGGTGTAAAAAAAAAAAGTCATTCTTAAAAGTTTTTTTTTCTTAATTTCTTTTTTCTTGCGTCATTCAAGCCCTGTGTGTTGAAATTCTTGCCACCGAGATTTGTCGTTCTTATGATCTGTGTTTTCCTTCCTCCTCTCGAAGAGGAATGAATTCTAACTACCCCTTGTGTTAAGGGCAATGTTTGAAATTCGGAGAATATCTAGACAAAATACAAAGCTTCTTTTTTTTATTTTTAAGATTCTTTTTACATTTCCAAGGCAATATACAGAATACCCAGAATTTACACTCCTGCTCAAAAAATAGGAAACAAACACGAAAAGATGCGGTACGCATGCAGAACGGTGAATTAAAACACACAATTTACATATGAGGTTGAGGTTGCATCGCCGAATGCAAATAGGCAACCAAAATTAGCATAAAACGCAATCCCGCGGTCACACAGCAACGCCTTAAAAAAGGGCTTGCCGGACCTATGCTTCAGTTCGCAAGCAACGATAGTTCTGCGGAATCCGAGATA
>BGPR01045994.1:0-12167 GCA_013235015.1 Araneus ventricosus | reverse complement strand
TAACCCTCCTTCCTGAAAATTAAAAAAGACTAGACACAGACTGATTCTGTAACTTTAACTTATGAAACGAAAATGATTCCATTCATTTTTCGTTACCATGGAATTAATATCATATTGAAGACAACATACAATTCAAATTTTTTTATATACCTTAACTTCAGGGTTTATAGTGAAGAAACGTTCGCCATCAGATTTGTCCTAAAAATTAAGCGTTTTGTAACAAATAATTTTTTGTTGCGAATTGTTTTCTTTCAGTGCTTAAACTAAACAAACACTAAAAGCGCTGAATTGAAAAATTCTCTCAAATCAAAAATGTCAAAAAAGAACTTGCCAAACATTATTTTTCTACTCAATAACATACTAGCAAAATTTTGCTAATAAATAACATGAATTTTACATTTCATATGTAGATTATGGCTTTTGAATAAACATCTCATATACGTATAGATACATAATAAAAAAAGATACCTAGAATCTACAGTGAATAAATTACTAGTGCTATATTTCAAAAAAGCATACAAATTAATTATCTAGAAAAGCCTAATTGAAAAGTAATTAATTATTAATTTTAAACAGACTATACAATGCGTGAGCTCCAATTATCGATTCAAATGAAATTAATTTTGTTTAAAAACATTAATGAAATTCATTTCGTTTATTAATTGATTTCACAATATCTCGAAAAGTAATCATTTCCTTATAAACTTTTTACGCATTGGTAGATTTTATTCCTAAACCGAGTCCAATGAATACGGGATTCTCGAATTTATTCCGCTTTTGAATTCGAAGAAGCTTTATTCAAAATAAAATGTATTCTTTCAGAAAGTTTTAATAGTAAAAAAGGATAACATTCTTTTAAATCAATGTAAGAAACTCAAACTCAGTAGTAAATTTATATCCATTTTTTTTATTCTGTAGTTTTCGGGGCAAATGGTACGATTCAATAGGTGTAGATACGGCATTCATTCCCAATAGACGTTTACTTCTTCCTACATTTTATTTCAGATTCAAATATCTTGCTCAAGTTTTTTGTTTTTTCATTTCATGGAGAATAATTGACGTCCAGAAAATAATAGCGACAATTTGAACGCTTAAATATCTGAGAAAACAAATTTATTTTTGATGCATGCATTTCTCATTAAAAATTGATTCCCTCCTAGATGCAATTTAGGAGAGTTGTTTTATATTTTATAAAAGTTTTCTGATTTAAAGATGAAATGATACTCAGCAATTCGATTTATGATTGTTCCATTATAACTTTAAATTACCGGATTTCTAAAAATAGAGAGGTAATACATCTGGGAGACACTGGCGCTATTATATGATTAATGATAGTCCCAATTTGAAGATATTATCTCTGTAAGTTCCAAAACCAAATGCATGAAATGGTACCTTTTGCGAAAAGTACAACAGCAAAAAATGTTTATGCCAGAATGATTCAAAACGTTTTGAAAAATAAAAGAGTGATAAAGTTTACTAAAATGTCACTTTAAATATAATAGGGGAGAGACGCTGAGTTTTGGAATTGAACATTTATGTAGAGAATGAACAGAAGAGATCAAAGGTCACTAATAGAACATGGATTAAATATTTACAGCAATATGAAGTTTAAAATTACGTTGTGAAGAGAACCGCGAATATAAAAATATGCAAAATTCAATTGAAATCATATTCCCGGCGAACAAACTGGTCGCCGACGGCGGCTAGTTTTAAAAGAAGCTGATCAACTAGGAGATCTGCTTTCTCAGAAATGAATTTGATGGACTTAGTCCACCTCAACTCTAAATCCTCCATATCTAAATGCCTAAGACTTAACAAGAATCAATAAAAATGGTTTTCCGAGGGGGGAATCGGTGTAGACATACATACGTATGCGTGATGGTGTGTGATATAAAAAAAACTATTAAAGAAGAGATACACTAAGACACTATTATAAACTAACCATCGATCCAAACTCTTGTTTTAAAAATTATTTCATTTCTAAATTGCTTCAAAACTTCGATTTAGGTGTTATCTGTCATTTGAAACAAATTTTTTTCTTGCACTCGAGAGATCTTTATTCGCCGAGTGATTACGGAAGACAGCATTTAGTGAAAAGGCGCAGAAGCTTCCGTGTGAGAGAGGAACACTGTTTGCACATAAAATCGTTCGCGTCCGGTAAAAATAGTTTTCCAGTTCCATTTCAAGATTTGCTGACTTCTACGCACAAATATCTGCAATTTCTGCCGCTTTCCTGAAAACTGAAGCAGAACGAAAGAAGTGTTGAAGAAGATGATCTTCTGCACTGAGTTTCAACATTATTTAAATACCTGAGAAACGTAAACTTTTATCTAAATTCTCCTGCCGCTTTCCTGAAAACTGAAGCAGAACGAAAGAAGTGTTGAAGGAGATGATCTTCTGCACTGAGTTTCAACATTATTTAAATATCTGAGAAACGTAAACTTTTATCTAAATTCTCCTGCCGCTTTCCCGAAAACTGAAGCAGAACGAAAGAAGTGTAGAAGGAGATGATCTTCTGCACTGAGTTTCAACATTATTTAAATATCTGAGAAACATAAACTTTTATCTAAATTCTCCTATTGTCACATTTAAGTTATCACATTCAAAGAAGGCATATGTGAGTTAAAGAGTAACTCTGTTTGCTTTATATGGATCAGTAAATAAATTTTAAAAATATTGTAACTTATTTGTCATTATCTGAATTTTAAGTATCTATATGTGTTAAGAATCCAACTGTGAATTGATTGTGGCATTAAACCAAAAAAATTTACCATTTACCGGATTTAAATATATATTCTTATTAGGGATGGGAAAAACCTAATGGTTTAACAGAAAACCATTTTTTTTTTTGTTTCGGTTAACCGGTTTTTTTCGGTTATTTTTTTGTCCCGGTTATTTTTTAATCCAATAATCGGGTGAATAAACCCGATCGGAAGATAGGCTTAATTTTAGGTTCGATTAGACTAAAATTTACCAAGTTATGAAGCTTTGAATTTCATCATCTTAGGCCAATCAACGGAAACCGCTTCCTCGAGGCGTCTGTTGGTTGGCGGATGACTGAAAGAGTCTTTATGAACAGATAAATATAGGGCAATGGATTGATTTCCGGTAAAAACAAGATTAATGAAAATTTTTGTCTACAAATGGTGTTTGTTTTTTATAGAAAAAAAACCGAAAACCGGTTATTTTGAGCGGTTATAACGGCCAGGTCAAACCGGAGGTGAAAAAAATGAACAACCGAAAACCGGTTAGTTTGAGCGGTTATAACCGCCATGTCAAACCGAGGTGAAAAAAATGAATAACCGAAAACCAGTTATTTTGAGCGGTTATAACGGCCAGGTCAAACCGGAGGTGAAAAAAAGCTGAATAACCGAAAAACGGTTATTTTGAGCGGTTTTAACCGCCAGGTCAAACCGGAGATGAAAAAAAATGAATAACCGAAAACCGGTTATTTTCGCAATAGCTGTAATCCCTAATTCTTATATCTGGTGCTTCTATACTGTGTGGTACAAAATCTATTCGATTTTTTTGAAAGAATGTCTTGCAAGATTTATTCTAATGGTATTTGACATATTTCTCTTGAACGTTATTTTGAAATACCTCTGGGATCTTAAGATGCCACGTCGCGCGGTTATTCTTTCCAACACAATCTTGATTGCAGATCATTAGCAAAAATAACATCAAGTTAAAAAAAATGATGTATCGGGTCTCTATGTCTAATAATAAATGAGATCAAAGTAGAAAATTTCCCCTGATTAGATTTTTCATGACAGAGCTATTCCAGTTTCAGACTGCTATATACTTCGCTCAAAAACTTCCAAAACCTTTAAAATATTTTCCGAATATTAACGAATTGTCTCATTTCCCGAAGAAGAAGCGAAGAGAATCTTGAATCTTGTGACCAACAAGAATGACAAAGTTTCATCCATTTCAAATACTTAGTGTGCATGGACATATCTCGCGATTGCAACCATCCAAGTCGTGTGCGCTCCATAGCCCAGTTTATAAGATCGTCTCTCAGGTCCTTTGCTAAAATATCACATTCCGGTACTTCCGTAATACCCTGATGTCGCTCCATGCGACTTTTTCCTTGGATGAAGAATTCGTTTAAAGGGCAGAGATTCTCAAGTTCCGAAGAAGCGCAGAAACAAAGGCACTGGAGAAGGTGGAAAAAGGGAACTTTTAATCAGTATTTACACGTTTGTATAAACGATGGCAAAAATGCATAAATGCGCAAGGTTGTCACTTCGAAGGAAACACGAAATAAACAGGCTGCATCCCAACTTATTCTTCTGTAATGAAATTAGTTCCAGAACTTTTTTTAATGCTTAAGCACAGCATATCATGATCCCTTTCTCGGCTCACTTTAACCAATCAGCTATGATAGAAGTGCTATCACTAACAAAATTATTTATATTTTGGAGATAAAAGTTATCAGCAAATAATCTTGCATAAAAAAGTCTTCGTTCTTTTGTTATCAACACTCTTAAAATTGCAAAGCTTTTGAATTAAGGTATGGCATCATCCTTCAGCCATTTTTTTTCCAATTTCTCCTTATAACGAATTTATAGAAGAATAACCAGCTATTATTTTATGGTCATTAAAATAATGGAACTCTTTTCCACATATTTATATTTCTGTAGAAATTTCATATTAATGACGCACAAGTGTAATCCTCATAGTTTTTTTTCGTATAATTAGAGTATTTAACCTACTCTCTTTTATTCTACTGCCAACTACCAGTTATGAAGCTGTGTGCTTAACTCTTTATGTTTCATAACTAAGAATGTAAAACATAACATATTTTTCAGACAGAGTAAATTGTTAGCGTCGTCTCGAAGTAGCATTTGTAACTGCAACCACTAACGTAGCATGTGTTTCATGCGTTACGGTTCGAAAGGAATGACTGCTTATCTAATAAGACGGAAGGCATTCTCTGAGAAGATAAGTTTCGGACGAAAAGCAAAGTTGAGTGCAAAGGACTGTCGGGGAAGTGGATTGAGATCGCAGATTAAGTGGCCGCAGAACTCAACCAATATCTGCAGGTTCCCATACTGATTATTACGGTTAGAAGGGAATTTCACAAATAAAAAATTAGTTTTAATTCAACTGTCTGGTCTATTACATAAACACTTAAAGTGAATCAGTTGACAATTGCAACTATCTAGTATAGGACAGCTAAAACTCTTGATGATCCCTGGTTCCAGAGAAAACAGATTTCCCATTTTAGTAGGATGCCTAGCTCAGTTAAACAGAAGTTGTGGGTTTGTCCACTTTTAATTTAAACATCTCATATCTATGAAAGAGCAGACATTCAGCCACCCCTGACTGATTTGAATGCAAGGCATCTTCTCAGATGGTGCTATGACCACAAACCTTGTTAAACCGTGCATGGAAGGAAACGCGAAGGGTCATCGGTCACATTATTTCCCACTACTGGACGTGCGTAAGAAGTCTCGCAAGCATATCGTCCGGGTTGCCTTTTTTCCAATGTGTGAGGCGTGAGGGGGACTTTGTCATGGCTATTCCAGCAATATTCTGGCTGCGGGCCCTCTTAGTTTAGCTTAGTTAGATTAATGTCCCCTTTTGGGGCAACACGAGGGCTATTTGGGGGCAGACCTAGTGATCATTTCAGGAGGGAGAGTAACTGATATTGAAAGTGTATCCAATGGAAACAACTACGAACATCCTATGGTACAAATATTGTTTCCTTTATTCTAGAAAAGTAACTCTCCCATCCAAACATCTAGGCTTGTCGAGGCGTGGTTTGAAGATCACGAAGACGCTTCTCCATTATCCTTCGCAGTCTCCGTACCTTAATATTATTGAGACTCTGTGATCTGTGTTAGAAAACCAAGTCCGTCTACCACGGTCATCTTTGTGGAACATTTCACGATTTCTTATCGTTTATAAATTGGAACTATTTCTTATTGTTTATCTATTGGAACGATTTCGTATTGTTTATCAATTGGAACGATTTCTTATTGTTTATCAATTGGAACGATTTCTTATTGTTTATCAATTGGAACGATTTCTTATTGTTTATCAATTGGAACGATTTCTTATTGTTTATCAATTGCAATTCAATTGAGGAGTAGCAACGTATTCCTTTAAATACCACACACCACTCGTACAGTTCAATTTCTAGACGAATACAGGTCATTTTACATGTTAAATACTCTTTATTTATGAACTGTTTCGTCTTTGTGTCTTTATCTTGAGAACTACAATTGTTTATTGAACGGTAGAGAAGTTGCACGGTGGAAAATACATGGGTTTAAGATTTACATGTTCGCTTCAATCCTTCTATAAGAATAGTAGAGTTTCTGATGAATTGCAGAACGAAAAGTTTAACTTTTTTCAAATTACTTTATCTCTATATGTTATTATATAAATAGCTTTTGTTATTAATCTTTTAAGAAAATAAAAATTCATTTTTCAATAACACTAAACAGAAATCAGCGAACTTTCAAATTTGTAAGTATTTTTTCAACGTATTTGATAAACAAGTCAAATAATTGAATAACATGTTTTCTGTTTAGCCCAAAGGAAGCTGAATCACACAAACTTGTTTTCAGAGCAACATTCTTTTAAGTAATATTTTCCTAAATACAAGTTTTCAAAAGCTTTATATGAGTTTAAATATTCCTAGGATTCCTTCTCTGAACAGTACAGCTATTTGTATTTTTAACCCATTCAGTCGAAATTAAGAAATAATGCAGTCAGATTTTTTTTCTTTGGCGTTCTATGTACTACTGCAAAGGTGAAAGCATAAATGAAATTTCAAGCCTGTAGATGAAAAATTAAAAAAGTTACCCCATGTCCGGCATCCGGACAATACCGGATATTTCAACCGAAAAAAATAATAAGAAATCACACAAATCTCACTTTAAAATAGTAGTCAAAGGATAATGAAATATTGTAGAATCCTTTTAAATGGTGACAAAAAGGATTAAAAACAAGAAAATACTTGAAAAACAAAATTCACCACCGAGCTCCATTTTGGAAAGAACGGTGATTTTCTCGAGTTTTTTTGGCAAAACTAAAAAATTAGATGATTCCATGCCCGAAACGAAAAATTCTTGCAAAGATTATATTGATAAGAAAATCGAGAATAAATAAAAAAACAACATGTAGTTTCGCCAATTATTGAATTAATAAGAGCAGTTCAAAGTTGATGTCCGGTATGCCGGACACCAGGCCTGAAGGGGGTTTAATCACACTCCCCCAGGAAATAATGGGCTCGAAGTAAACAAAAAGGAAATGGACTAAATGCTTGAATGAGAAATAAAACGGAATGCGAAATGGCAGAAATACCTTACAATATAGTTTAGGAGAAAACTTGGAAATAAAAATCGTAGCGTGAGAAATTTTGTTTTGGTATTTAAGTTGCAGTTTCAGTAACTCTTAGCAAAATATATTTATAACTCTTATAAAAATATAATAATATATATAGAAAAAGAAAAACTATTCTTTAAAAATATTAGATTTTCTTTTGCTAATAATAAAAAATGCTTAAGTAAAGCCGAATAAGTGTAAACTATAAACATGAAATTTATCAATATAATTTAATTTAAATTTTTGAACCCACTATTGCGAAAGCTATAATATCCAATAATTCTCTTCGCTATACTACGAAGTTAAACACAAAACGCGCCATATTGTTGAAGCATCCGAGAAAGTTCAGGAAAGAATCCTCCCAACTATTTGATTTCGAGATGTAAACCGGACCTATGTTAAGTTGGTCTTCAGGAGAGTTTATTATTTTCTTTCAATGGCTTTACCAAAAAAAACTTTCTAAGAGTAAAAAGAGAGCAATAAAAGATTAGAAATCAATTTAAAAGGTTATTCAATCAGTTTTGAAAACAAATTGTACAAATACGTAATATAATCAACTTACAAGGGAGTTACCACCAAGCCTAGATTAACGCAATTTTGTAAAATCATCTTGTTTTCGGAGATTATCCATCCATAACTTCACATAAATATTAATGCATTCATACAAAAATCATAAATGATCACAATTAATTAGCATAAAATCTTCCGAAATATTTTTCGTAGATCGTTACTGAGGGTTAAAATGTCATATTTAAATAAATAATAAACGCGATTGGTGAATACATGTTTGGATGAAAAGGTTTCGAGCGATGAGACTATCTGTCAGGTGATCTCTCACCCACCCTTCAATTAAATTCAAAAAATGGAATTAGGACAAGTGCTGATTATGAAAAAAATTGCGACGCGTTTAATTTATTTTTTAATCATGCTTTAAAGGAAAAATTCAAGCTCCAATTAAATCAACTGTAAACAAATAAAAATTGTAAACTCCGATTTCTAAATATAAAATTGTTCATCATATGTTGATGGCAACGACGAATATTATTTAATAGAGTGGAGAGTTGCCTAATTTTGACAGGTGTCGTAACTTCAGTTTCATTAAATGTTTGGACCGCATGTTGCAAAGGTGCAAATGTGGTTTATGGAATAATGTTTTAGAGGAAGTGCTACGTGGTTGCAGTTCGAGAATAAGTGTTTACATTTAGATATCGTCAGCTAAATATTTCAACGGAAGACTAAAAGTTCTTACGCAGTTTTATTTTAAGGTAAGTAGCAGAATATGTTATTATATTTTAGAGAGGAAACTTGTTTGGCTGCAATTTAGTAAAATGGTTTTCTTAAAATAGTTTAAAGATGTTAACTGAATTTATTTTGTCTAAACGTTGCTCAGATTGGACCCCAAACAGTTGTCTGAATTAGATTGGGAGATCACAGGGGTCATTATGGCCTTCGAAATCAAGAAAGCGGTTATCATATCTTGCACTCCACATTAATTGAACGTGGAACACGCCAAAGCAAAGAAAAGGCATTAAAGATCAAATGTTAGTTCAAAAAGTACGTAAACTAAGTCTACGTGGTTTTGCATCATATATGGAAGGTATAAAGGAAGAAGGATTTATACAGTGCATAAAATGTGATACATTGGTTCATACATATGCTGATGTGAATTTGAGAATATATATATATATATATACATATTGTTGTATTACATATTTTTAACTTGAATTTTAGTCCTTTCTATATAGTTATGTTTTATTGTTAGGGTTAGTGTATGATTTTTCTTTCTAAATTCTTTCATTTTAGGGTAAATTACCCTGTTTGCTTTTTCAACAACTTTAGTAACAAGGGATGGTTTGTACAGCAAAATTAATTTAACCTGAGTAAAGCTTGTACACAACCAAGCTGCTATATTAATTATTGAAAACTCCATATACTTGGATTGCCTTTTTCAATACTTTTAATAACAACGGAGTTTTTTTTACATATTGACATATAAATGTTTAAACTTAATTTTTGTTCATGGTATCTATAGTATTTTCAATTCTTTAGATTTTGTTTTAAATTTGGTTGTATTGTTCATATAATGACTTTTTAGTATAGGATTTGCTTCTTGACATGTCTTGTTTACTTTGTTTCTGTTTGATCATATATAATAAGTTATATTTAGATTTATATTAATATATATAACTATATATATATAACTATATATATATATGCTTCAATTGTTCTTATAGAACTTGACCAGAACCAGTAGTCCAATTTGGGAAATCAATTTCCTTAAATTGACTAATGGCACAATTTATTATGCAATCATTTTTCTATTTTAAATTGTATTTCTTAAAAATTTAACAGCATTGTTCTGAAGATAAATGAACTACAAAACTCTGTACATTAAAAAAATGATCAAGTGGTCCAAATTCGGCAGCCTTCCCCTTTAAACTTTTGGAAACTATTCAAAAATAGTTTCATTTTGATGAAAGACACCAACCAAAACACGTTTGGCATATCGAGGAACTCCAAATGCCACTCACCTGTTTGAAGGCTCGATACATGAGTTGGATCTCTTTCCGCGAGAACTTTGTTTTCCTGCACAGCTCCTCCAAACTGTGGGGTGGAGGCGGCAACGACCTGTGCCGCACGTGGTGGCCGCCCTCCATAGACGGCCAACTGCCGGATAGTTACTCGGCCCCCAACTGTCCAGGTCGTCTGACGGATGGTCCGGCAGATTGCGAACCTGTCACCGGAATGGACACTGTACGCATTCAACTCCCTACTCAGCTGTTAAAGTCCGAATAGTCCGGCTTCGAAGTCGCGTGTTCCGACCAACACACGCCACGATGTCAGGGAATAGTTTATGTAGGTTGCCGGATGGTGGAGCAGTCGCCAAAACGAGACAGGAGAGCGCCAATACCTCGGAGGATGATCGCTGTTACGTTACATGATGCGGAGATCGATAATTCCGTAATTTGTCATATTTGGGAAAACTTAGATTATATTTTGGTCCGCTGATCGATTTTTTGATACGCACGAATGTACACAAGCAAATTGTCTTAAACTTCTTGTCTGCCTCGCTTATTTTTATCAAAATTGAATCAATCATATCGTAGACGATGCTACTTTGGTTCTTTTTTTTTTTGAAAAAAAAGGCTTGACTAACCTACTGCTGCTAAAAAGTTGATGATTTGATAGTGAACTATTCTAGACTTTTCTACTTCTCTTTATAATAAATATATTTTTACACTTTAGATTAAATTTTGAATAAAATTTTCACATAAAACTCTCACAAATTTCAAAATTGATAGAAATATTTTATGATTTAATGTATGCTGCGAAACTTTTCTAATATGAATGAATAATGCGTTATGAAAATGTTTTAATCTCAGTGAGTGAGTCGGTGATGTTTCTGATGTCAGTGTTTGGAATTAAAACAAATCTCTAACGATTAGTTGTAAGAGAGTTTTAAATATTCTACATAATTTGTCTCTAGTGGGTTTGACAAAAGTGATGTTGTGTAGAAAGCAAAAAAATTCCAGGGCATGCATTCTAGAACTTCCTAACTTTTCTACCGCTAGCGATTCCTGTTAGATAGTAAAAAATTCTTCGAGCCCACATACGCAGTAAAAATTGTTTTTTTGACGTGAAAACGTCTTTCCGCTCGTTACAGTGATAGTCGGTCGAACTTCCTTGTATGACAAAATACCGTCAGTTTTGAATCGCTAATAACTACGAGACTAATAACGCGAAAAGAATGGTTGACCCCACAACGGATACATCATATCTGTAAGAGTTTGTCGCATAGTATTTGTTTTGCCTGTGACGTCATCGTACCAGTGTAGGTGCATGCGTGTTATTGTTGTGAATTAGCTTTAGGTAAGGTTATAAATAAGTGTAGCGTGGAAACGCGTTTAGCTAGGAAGTTGATTCTGGTGTCATTTTAAAAGAGCTTGAGGAGTATTACTAGGACCCAAAGCGAGACAATAAAAATATTTATAAGAATATAAGTAAAAATCGGTATTAAAGTGAAAATTTCAAACTTCGCATGTTTTTTGATTATAACATACAGAGTTTCCTTTCGAATTGTACGAAACTTACAGAATACTTCACAATACGTGAAAGAAACATTGTATTAAAATTTGAACTCAAACATTTGAATATGACAGGAAATATGAACATTTGTAGTAAATAATGTTTTACTGCGCATACACGAAATGTAGTTCTATATACTGTCACCAGATGGCGCCATCAAAAACTACTCTAAATAAAACATGATAAAGTCGCAGAATTGATAAATCATAATCTACCACAGACCCTTACTACATGTGATAAACTTGCGATTTACCTATTCTGTAATCATTATACTACTCTGTGTAAATATTGTATTAGAGAGATTTATAATTAAATTACATATTAATACTTAAGCCTTTCTTATGCTTTTTTACGCCAAGCATACATGCAGGTTTGAATAGTCCAATTCAATATTAACTAGTTATAGAAGTATAATTATATACGAAGGCAATTTTTCCCAACTTCCAATGGATCATAGAAAATAGAAGAGTAGAGAACAAAATGAATTTATCACCGAAAGTTTTGTTTAAGCATGGTTACTTTTCGACATAATTGTCGTGAAGATTCAGGCATTTATCATATCGGTGGACCAGTTTTTCGATCCCCTCTTCGAAGAACGTTTCCGCCAATGTTGTGAGTTGGGCCTCAACGTTGCATTGAATATCTTCATTTTTCCGTAAGCTTGGGCCTTCTAGACAGTTCTTCAATTCAGGCAATAGATGAAAATCACTCGTCGCTAAGTCGGGGCTAAACGCCGTCAGCTC